>JANTPZ010091534.1:0-64020 GCA_025593235.1 Vachellia pachyceras
CTTCCACTGTTCCCGGTTAGTTTCCAACTAGTTTCCAACTGATTCTGTTACAAAAAATCTGCTCAGTTAGTTTCCCATGTTTTACTGTAGCTGTACGGACGTAAGACGTTGTTGGCTTCAGCCAACAAACTTGTTGGCTGAAGCATGTGGCACAGAGAGCAATTTATCCTCGTTGGCTTCAGCCAAAATTTCTGTTGGCTGAAGCATGTGGCACAGAGAGCATCAGGACTTCGTTGGCTTCAGCCAAAATGTCTGTTGGCTGAAGCATATGGCACAGAGAGCATTTTGAGGCCTTGATCCTTTAAGATTCCTGCATATTAGCACATGAATAGAGACTTAAGGAGTGGTAAAATATCTCAAAATTGGCCACAATTCTTTTAATCTCTTTTTAACACAAATATCCTTTAATTAACCCAATAAAGCTCAAATAACATGCTAAAAGGTTAATATTCTTCATGCAAAATATGGATCTATCAAGGTGCTAGCCACATTGGCACTGTGAGAGCTGTCATGTTTCACCTCTCTTCTTTTTGCACAAGATAGGATAAGAACTTATTTAGAGTCTATATTTCATTTTGGAAGTTGTAACTGACTTTAAACTGGCTATATTATGTATGAAGGGAAATAAGCACCAAGTGTACCAAAAGGCCCTCGATAGCTCAAGTTTTAATTTATTAAGTTTTGCAGCTATGTGGGACATTTCTATAATGTATTCTCTTATATTTCCTTACCCCTTATATTTCATAGAAATCAAGCATTGCAAAAGCATGATTGTTTCTACCTTATCACTTTTTACAAAGCGCTTTTTAATTTTGGCAATAAAATACTTAGCATTGAGAATATTATCACTAATAGCACCTCTAAAGGCTCTTGGGATGCCATGCTTTATGATCATAAGACTCCTACGACTGATTGCTCCAACTTATCAAAATACCTCTGTGTTTCAGAAGTACTTTCATTTGTAAGAGGAGGGGATGATTGGTTCTTGATGCAAGGTCCAGATCTATGCATCCAAAAATAATCATAATGATATTTTTCCAATCCATGAAATTTGTTCCATTTAAAAGAACAAAGAAAAACATATAATTAGAAATCACACAAAAGAAAATAACAATAAATTCAAATAAATATAATTCCTATCGCAAGATACCTATAATAACACTAATATTTTATCTTTGGATAATAATATCAATTGTTAGTGTCATCTTGTTGTATTGATCAAATATTGACAATAATATCTGCCAAACAATAACTATTCTTTGGAATATATTATTGTTCGCATGATTATACTTAAGAATTGCCACTTATTTATCATCACAGGTGCCTATACATTTTTGCCAAGCATTAACCTTCTTTTAAGTCGTGAAATTATAGTTACTAACGTCTTCTAATATGACTCATGAATAATTTTCGCAAGAAATCACACTTTTGTGTGATGTTGTGTCAATAAATTTAATTGGCATAAAAGATAAAAAAAATAAAAATGGGCATAAAATCTCTTCCAAAATTATTTGAAATTTATTGCAGTATCATAATACCTTAATTGTACATATTTAGAAAGTAATTATCACACAAAAAATGTACAAAGTAATTTTCTAATGTAAATGATTCAAACATGTTTTTGGAAATAAATTCTAAACATAAAGTGCCCAAAAGAGAATTTCCAGAAAATATTTTGGACCTTTCCCATTTTTTACCAAAAACAATTCAGAAAGACCATGAAAGAATTCCCAATGTTTTTAAAAAAAATCGTAGGCCCAGAACTGAAATTTTTTTTTAAAAGACCAGCAGGCTCAGACATTTTTTAAGAAAAATCCAGCAGGCCTATGAAAGAATTCCCAATGTTTTTAAAAAGGTTGCAGGCCCAGAACTGAAAAATGTTTTTTAAAAGACCAGCAGGCTCAGACATTTTTTAAGAAAAATCCAGCAGGCCTAGACGAACAAAGCTGGAATTTTTTAATAATCCATTCATTCAAGTCCCATAATGGCGTCCAGCCCTTTCCCTTTTTAAACAAAAAACAAGTAAGAAGGGCCAGAGGACAAAACCTGAAAAAGAAGTTTTTGTTGAAAACAGCAAAAAAGGTGGCCCAAACAGCTCTGACCCAATCCATTTTTATAAGGCACAAAACATGTTGGCCCAAACGCAGCCTTTTCAAGCGGTTTTTTTTTAAAAAAAATCGATTAATGAAACAGAGCCCTATACCGACCGGCCAACCCGGACGCAAGCCGGTTCTCCTTTTTTACATTAATGCCATTGCTAGGATTGGAAGGCAGTTCCTGACAACAGTCCTCTTTCTGCACCAATCGAGAAAATAAGGCTTGATCCAACGCTAGAAACAAAAAAAGAAATTATTATTCCAGTATCTCGATCTGGAGTTTTATGCAGTCCTTATACCACCGCCAAGCCTGATCATTCCAGTATATCCCAACGGTGCGAGCTGGTCTCTTTTCTTGGTGGTTTTTTTTTTTGGTCTGGTTTCCTTCCATGGACGTTAGGAAGCAGGCGTAACAGCAGGAAACTTCCTAAAGTCCTGCTTTTTATTATTATTATTATTATTATTATTATTATTATTATTATTATTATTATTATTTACAACTAAATCATTATAAATCTAAACTAAAAATACTCAAATCAACAAATAAGATGAAACTTTTTTTGTGTTTAAGTCTCAAAATTGACGCTGGCATTTGCAGACAGATAAATATCGTTCAAGGTTGTTTTTGTCATATTTACTACATTGAGATGCAATCTATATTTGCAGACGGATAAATATCGTTGTTGCTCATCTAAGGGCCGGTTTGGCAACCATTTTTGAAATCTAAGTTTGGTTTTTAAACCTAGATTTTACCTCAAAACCGAGGTTTTGTCTAAGCAAAAAAAAATTTTCCAAAAGTTATTTTGGTTACAAAACCTCAGTTTGAAACCTAGGTTTTCTCTTTCCTCTTTCCTACTTTTTCTCTCTTTCTCTTTCTTACTTTCCTCTTTCCTACCCACTTTTTTACCTCAGAATCCGTAAAAGCTAATAACTTCCCAAACATAAATAACTTTTCAAAACCTAGGTTTTGCTTCGGAATCTGTAAAAGCTATTTTCCAAAATCTATTCTCCAAAACCTAGATTTTACCTCGAAATCTGTAAAAACTACTTTCAACCTGTGTTGAGGTTCTAAGATATAGAACCACAGCCCATACACGTAAATTTCTTTTTGTTGCAATCACAATTCAAACCTTAAAGTGGAAATTTGGGTTAACGTCATGCGTTTCTGGCAGGCTCTGGATAGCTGAACTGCTTTAGGAGAGCTGAGAAGAAACAACGCATTTTAACTTAATAATGGTATGGATAAAATATAATAAAATTGATGGGTAAACGAGGGATTCCTTTTCAATCCCCTTCCTCCCAACCAAATAGGCTTTTAGGGTGACCGAAATCTTCCTTAGGCAAATATATATCATCATAATCAAAATCTTCCCTAACGTCACCGCTAGTATCCCAAATCGCTCACCCCAAAAAGCAAAGTTATAGGTCTCTGAATCCGTTCTAACTGATACCAAATATTAGAGACCGGATTGGAGCAATTCAATTACATATTAAAATAGATACGCGTACACACACGAATAGATTATACATGCTCATGGAGACAAAATTTGAAAAATTTATTCCAATGAACCTAATATGTTGATTCTGATACCATTTGTTGGATTTTAAAAAGCATATAATTTCAATGGAATAATCTAAAGCATTGTGGAAGCGTACCTGAATCTATGGATGTAGTTGTTGAAACGAACAGATCAACTAAGTTATCACTAGAGGAAGAGAGAAGTCGTCTGCAGATCGGGAAGCAAGACGAAAATTATAATAACCCTAATTAACTTGGAAATCATAGCCCTCTATTTATAAAGGGACATAGTATTCAACCTATCAATGAATACGGGTCAACAAATTGGGCCTTAATATATTTAGTACATGACACCTAATTAAACCCACTTAATTTCTTAAGCCTAAATAGATCATTTTATATTTGGGCCAGGACAAGAAACAATTGCATCACGTAGAAGTGTAATATGTGATCCATTGTTGAATTAATCCAACAATAACCACTTACAACTTTTTATGCTGTTTGTGACATGTTATGGATGGTTAGGATTTTTGTTGGAAAATTGGGGTAAACTTTATTGGTATATAGAGGTGGAAAAAGGTCAAGCGACATGTGGCCCGGCCTGTACAGGCCCGGCTTTTACATACCCAGGCCACAAGTCAGGCCGTCTGAAAAGCCTATTTTAAAAACAAGCCCAGGTTCAGGCCGCTTGGCAGGCCTGTCAGGCGGCCTGGGACTTTTTTTTAATTATTATTATTTTATTATTATGATGATTATTATTGTCGTCGTCGTCTTCGTCATTCGTGCTTTAGGTCTAGGTTTTCTCACAATCGTCATTGGCCCATTCCCATTTCACAGATCGCGTGGTAAAGTCTTATTATCATTATTACACGAGCATGCTCCTTTGGCGTAGACTCTTTTAAGCAACTAAAATGGTAAGATTTGTTAGAAACTTTTATATTATATATAATATTATGAGTAACAAACATTTCAATAAGAAACTAACTTTTAAATATTTTATCACAGGCTTAATTATCTATATATGCCTAAATATCCTGTATAAATTTAAAATGTATTAAAAAGTCATGCTACCCATTGTCATATTGTATACATCTTGTAGAGAAATTCAGCCGTAAATAATCGGACGAAGAAAGTAACATTTTCAGATAAAAGCTCTCTCTTGGTGTGCTTTGCTTCATCCCATAAAACGGCCACGGGCACATGAGTGCGCCAATGCCTTTCAAATAATACCATTGGAGCCTTCACATAACCTTGAAATGGTGGAAAAATAATAGTTTAAAGTATAAGATTTCATCTAAAATGACTGCTGACATATTAGCTATTCCTATTTAACTGTGACATCAGAGTCCACATTTAGTGCTGGAGGTAGGGTTACTGATGAGTATAGTTCAAACTAAATTAAATGAACAATCAATTGAAGCACTTATTTGTTGTGGGGATTTGCTTCGCAACAAGTATGGTTTGAAGAAGAAACCAAATGTACTATTTTTCATTGATAAGATGATATTATATGTTATACATATTACTTGTTAAATTATGTTATGATATATTAATATACATTTGATTTATTTTTTATTAGGTGTCGGAACAAGAAGAAATCATTTTGAAAATTTAATTTTTTTCTAGTGGATATGCTTTATCTTATTATTGTGAACAATTGTTGCAATGATAGAAATTTAATGTTTGCTAAAATTGTTGTATTATTGGGTTGTGCCTTGTTGATGTTCTATTATTTACATATATCTCATTCCATTTTATTAGTTATTTAGAATCTGACCTCCATAATTCTATTTTTTGCTTATATGACATTTGGTTTAACATTGGCAAAAAAAAGGAATCTAATTTAACAAGCCTATATAGGCTAGGCCAGGCTTAAAACATGCCCAAACTCAGGCCATAAAATTGGCCTGTATACAGGCCACAGGCCAGATTCCCCCCAAACAAGCCAGACTTATTTGAGGTTGAGCCTGACCTGACATGTTTCCACCCCTATTGGTATAGCCTTGTTTATCAATGGTTTAAAGGCTTTTATGAAATTTTGAACTTTTAAAAAACAAACTAAATATGTTAGAGATATAATTGGATTTTCAACCATACCTTTGTTTAGGAATATAGAGTGAGAAAGAATGAGTGGGAAAAGAAAATATAGAGAATAAATGAGAAAGATATGATAGAGACATGTAAAAACTGCATTAAAATGAAAAAAGTGAATTAAATTTTTAGATAAAATAAAATTATTACTTATATAAAGGACTAGCAATATAAAAATAATGTTATTTATAAATTGAAACGGAAAGTGTATTTCATCAATAAATCATTTATAATTATGAAGATTGGTTCATTTGGCTATTCGTGCACTCTAACGACCGAAATAAAAGTAATCTATTTAGGTGGAAATCAATTTTCTTAAAAACTATTTTTTTTTTGCTTTGCTTTAGAAAAGAATCTCATGACTAATGATCAATGTAACAAAAATTAATGAACACAATAATTTCATTTCATGTCAATGCATTTAAGCATTAATATTTTGCAATTTGATTTTAAGCAAACGCGTGTTTAGATTTTTCTTCCATTTACATTGGTGCTATAATAATCTAAACAATATAAAATATTAATCAATAATAATTTATTGACATATAAATAAATTGGCACCTACATTGTACATTCACAAGAATTGAAGGTTGAATTATTTGTATTGTGCCACAACATACAGCACATGACATTTATAATGTGAAATATAATGGATAAGAAATGTCTATTTGAGTAATTAAATTAATATAAGTTATCATTGGATATTTCAGAATGGATGTAAACTTCAAATGAAATATTTTAGCAAATTTTGCAAGACAAATCATTATGACATGCCTTTAATTATAAGATAAGTCATTATAAAATGGGTTAAATTGTTTGTTTTGCATCTATTAAATAAAAAAAATATTTAAGAGTCTGTGTGTGAGGCATTTAAAGTAAATTATTGCTTTCGATATAAATTGTCTAAGTTTTTTTAAAAAATATGAAATATAACACTGTTAATGTACATTTTTTAAATTGAATAGTGTATCAATGACTTTATAATTTTCTTTCATGTTATTATATAACTAAGTAATCTAACATAAAAAAAACGCTACTTTCTAAATGCTACAATCTTATACAACAAACGGGATCACACAATGTGCCCGTTTGGAAACACAGTAGATAAGTACTTTTACGTAAGTTGAGAAAATATGTGGAAGAGATTATCTTGTTTTGTGGAAAAACACTGTTAAACGTGTATTTGGTTTTTGAAAACGTTCCAAACAAGCCCATTAACAGATGTTGGGTAGAAACTATTTTGACATTTCTTTATATATGATCGGTTTTATATGACTTTGTCAAAGGTGAAATCTATATATAACATCAAGATTTTTTTTTTTTTTGATAACTAGGAAAGAGAAAAAACTTCAAAAGAAAACAAAGTGCCTAAAGATTATGTAATGCCAGATGTGAACAGTATGCTCTCGGCCTGGTCTTTGGAAAGAAGCTGAAAACCAGAGGCCATTCGAAGCGCCCTTTACAAAAAAACAAACTATCAAAACAATCAATTACTTGTAGAAAATTATTTCAAAACATCATGTGAATCTTATTCGTAATTAAATGTTCCTTTACACAATTAAATTCGTGCTTTACATTATTTTCCATAGATTTAGCAATTAACTGTAGACTAGAAATTCCACTTAGAGATATATAAATGAGTACATTACTGTCATGCCTAATAAATTTTACTTTAGGTAACGTACTTTCTGTGCAACAACACACGGAGAATATATCTAGTTACTTGGGTAAGTCATTGCTTACAAAATAGGGGTGCCATGCCGCAAAAGAGGTCATAATATTTTTTTTTAATTTTCTATATATACATATATCTTTTTACCATTTTAAAGAAAAAGCGTAAATATCCTCATAAATCATAATACAACATACCTATTTAAAAGAAAACGGGCATAAAAACAAAAACCAAAACGAGTAAAGATAATATAATTTATCTTTGTAGAGGCAAGCTTGTCATGCATAAATGGGTTAATGTATTAAATTCTTCAATCGAATTCTTAAAAGGCATACTTATTATCAAAACATAATGTAACCATACCTAATTCATGATTAATATGAATCTCAACTGATTTTAGAACAAGCAAGGAGAAATGTACATACAAAATAAAGAAGACTGCTATTATGAGATCCACAAGTTAAAAAAGAGGCTCATTGTTTGTCTCTCTCTTCTCCCAGCTCACTTAAAATCACTTTAGGCTATCCATGTCCAATTTATGGTTATCGACCACTAATTGTAGAATGAGTGAGGACATTAGCTGAAGCTTCCCTAGATGTTGAAGTCTCTGAGTGCAGTTCATTAGAATTTAACAGAAATGCAGGTTTTTGAGGTGAGGGCAGGCTTACTTCATTGCCAAGCATGGATATAACTTGTGACATGGATGGCCTATAGGCGGCAATTTCTTGCACACACAAGAGCCCTATTTTGATATATCTTAAGACAACATCAACAGGATATGATTCACCAAGTGTTGAGTCTACTATCTCCAAGGCCTTTCCTGGTCCCCACAAGTCCCATACCTGCAAATCAATGAAATGTTATACAATTATCAGCAGGAAAAATGTCACTGGCATTTTTCAATGGAGTTTATAATTAGGCTTTTGAGGTAAAATATGAGGATATGGAAAGAAATTAGTTTCCATACAGAATTTGTCTTACTTGTCCAATCAAATTCAGGTAAGGTCCTTCCATTCCACGATCAGTGTTTCTCTTCCCACTAATAATCTCTAGCAAAAGAATACCAAAGCTGAAGACATCCGACTTTGTTGAATATTGTCCTTCCATTGCATATTCTGGGGACATATAACCACTACAACAACCCAAAATTGTTATAATGCATTGTTTTGAAAATCAATCTTTCAATTTATTTCAAGAGATGTACAAGAGTTTGGTCCTTACTATGTCCCAACAATTCTCCTTGTTCTTGCTTGGACTTGGACCTCTCCAAATATTCTAGCCATACCAAAATCTGAAATTTTGGGATTCATTGTAGCATCTAAGAGAACATTGCTAGCTTTAAGGTCCCGGTGGATTACTTTCAACCTTGAATCATGATGAAGATAAAGAAGACCACGGGCAATTCCAAAAATTATATGAACACGCTTGTCCCAATCTAAAGATGATCTTTGCTTCATATCTGGAATGAACTATCACAACTTCTTAATACTGAAAAATGGTGGGAAACTAATCTAGTCCTATTAATCACATGTACAAATTAAATAAGTAAAGACATGATGAGAGCTGAATGCTAAAACCATGTTTGATCAATGTTTCTCTAATTATTTAGGTACGTAAATTGATTGTGTTAGTTGGAGAAAAGGACACACCAAAAAGATAGAAGTCCAAGCTTTTTCTAGGAAGGTATTCGTAGATCAACATCCTTTCTTCTTTATGAATGCAATATCCAAGCAACCTTACAAGATTCCTGTGCTGCAATTTAGCAATCAGTTTAATTTCATTCTTGAACTCTTCAGTCCCTTGTCCTGAACCTTTAGACAATCTTTTCACTGCTATCTCTTGCCCGTTAACTAATAAGCCCTGAAATATCAAAGTGCTAGAATGTCGTACTTATTTGTGCAAGACAATCAACATTAGTGTTATCTAACATATTGCTCTCGTAAGAATGAAGTTTTTAATATTTCATTTACCTTGTAGACAGAGCCAAATCCACCATGCCCTAACTCATTCTCACTTGAAAAACTATTTGTAGCAGCTTGTATGGTTTTGATGTTGAAAAATGGTAAGCCTACTTGTGTTCTATTTTCACCACGCTCATCTTCTGAGGGGGACTCTATGTTTAGTTGTTGCTCAGTCATTTTTTCTGGAGTAAGCAAAAACAAGAGGACACAAAAAGAAATTTGGAATAAGTTCTGTCAAGAAAAGAACGGATTCGTTGTTTACAACAATATTTTAAAGATAAAATCCATCATTTAACTAAAATTTGTTCACATCTCAATAATTTAATCATAGTCAAATCGAGGTTGAATTTTTAAAATTTTGATATATAATAATAAACTGTAAAACATAATTTAGCATAGATGTGAATGATTGAGTAATATAAAGGTCAGCAACAATATTCTGTATACGATAATACATTGTTAAATAAGAAAGGTAGGTTCCGTTGAATGACATAAATCTTTCTTCCATCTCAAAAGACTAATTAAGGTGGGGGGAACAAAAACACACACACACATTTCAATCAGTTACATTTGAGTAACTTAAACCAACTAAAGCATCTACTAGACAACTTTGAAGTTGAAATTAGAATGAGTAGTAAGGGTCTTATTACATAAATCCAACCTACTGGAAACACAACAAAATTGCAATTCTTTTAAAAACCCCCCATTTCAAAGCTATCAATCTGTTTATACACTATAGATATGTAGTCACTAGTACAAGAAATTTACGTACAACTCAATATTTTAGTACTTTAGTTTAAAAAAATCTTACCATCAATAATTTTGTAGGTTTATACTACCTATGCATATGACACATGATATAGATACAGGATGAGTAGAAATTGAGACTACCCTCTCCCACCTCGCTCCAATGACAATAATTATCAACTTTTCTCTCTAAACCTACCACAACTTCCCCACCATAATGTTTGCGTCACCTAACATAGAGAAATAAAACATCACAAGAGACAGTACCTGCCAAAAGCACACAAAAATTAGGCAATGCAGTTTTAGCACTACTTATTTATGCTTTTCTATTTACTCCCAACTTAAGGTAAGAAACTAAACATCTCATCCATGTCCCCACGAAAAAGGATCCTAAAGTAATTTTAGGAGAAATAAAGAGAGAAAGAAGGAATAATGTTGACCCCCTAATCTTCTAAGTAAGTATCACGTGCAACCCACCAATCTCTCTCTCTCTCCATCCCTCTCTCATGTTTTGACTTCATCTAAATCCAGTTGAGAGCATTTATTACATGTTTTCCTCGTTGAATTCATAACTTGTCTTGAATACCAAAAATCAATAAAGTGTCGTAGATAAAGAGGAAGGAAAAAGAAGTAGACACCTCTCTTTTTCTTCATCCGAAAGCAACAAATACACATGGCAATTAGAAGAATAATCAGAGTGATAGTAGCCATGAGAATTCCCACCATTCCAGACATGGAAAGTGTTCCTTTTGATTTCCTGTTATAATTTGCTGAGAAAGGTGGAAACAAGAAAGTCTTTTAAGACAAAATAAAATAAAAACAGGGGAAATTGCAAAAATTAAGTAACGTAATATATCTACCTAGTTCAATGGCATCAACACGAACATATAAATCATGACCTTCTTCATTTAATATTATTGTGTCCATCAGAGTCCCATGCCATGCTAAGCACCCACTCCCTCCATTTCTAACATCTGCAGCAGCATAGGCAGTGCAAGAACAATTTCTCAAGCACTGTTGTTCACATTCCTCCAAGCTCAAGCCCTTTCTAACATTTGCTATAGATGTATCAGGAATCTTAACACTTTCTACTTTAACGAAGCCTTCTCCATTCCTGCACAAGGGTGGTCCTTTTTTCCTTACACAACCTGCTGATTGATCATTCTTCTCATACCAATCGAATGGGTTTCTAGGTTCAAACCCAGGTAGGCAAGAACACTTGTTGTATCCATAGTGGTAAGAATCACAGTTACTATTGGGTCCGCAAGTGCCATATATGTCACAGTCCACTTCCGGATAAGACCCATATCACTTCCAATCTTTCTTATCATAATCCCATTTATGTGTTTGCATGTATCCAGATGGAATAGCTACAATCTTGAATATGGAGTTGTAGTCCAAGGCATGATACATGACGCTAACTTCATCATCATCTTCCGTAACAGAAAAATTGAAAGTATACACCATTAATCGTTTCAAAGCTGTCAGACCCACAAATATCTCTCCATTGAAGGATCCAATACGCCACACTGGAGCATTTTGTTTGTACAGAAACACCTGAGCTCTGCCAGAAGTATTGAACCTAATTGAGAAGCTTCCTATTGTAGGATCATCATCTGTTTTCCATGACTGCAAGAACCTATTTTGACCAGTTCTTTTGTTGAAACCCAGTTTGGCATAAGGAAGAAAGGTGTCGGTGGGATGATCAAAGCTTTGCCATAACACAGCCTTGGAATCATTTTGTGTCAGAACAAGATTCCCTACATCAGAGAGCTGAGCCAGAACTCTGGTACTTGGAACAGTGACAGATACATTAGTGGACCAGATAGGGAAGTTGATGTTATTGTGGTGTAGCATAAGATTCCCATCTGAGCTGAGGGAGAGAACTCCAGAGGTGTCATTGATGGGATTGTCTCTATTTGCAACCCAAACAACAGTTTGCTTTGGCAAGTTATAGTACCAGATTCCAAGATAGCGAGAGCTAGATTTGCCAGGAGAGAAGAACCCAAGAGCAAACTTTCTTCCTTTAGAAATAAGAAGTTCTCCATCGCTAAGGGGTTTGCCAAAGGTTATGGCCTCAGAAGCTGCACAAAACAAGTAGTAGTAAGAGTCTAATATAAGACAAATAAGAAGTATACCGTTTGCTCTCTTCATGATCAGAAATGCCTATAACCACATAAAATAGGAGCTCCTTCTTATATGATTTTGAACATAATAAAAGAATATTATACAGAGAGAGAGAGAGAGAGATTTCTTCTATACTCGTATTTAAAAGCTATGAATATCATCACTCATTCATAGTTCACACACTATTTCTCTTAAGGCGTCATTGTCCAAGTCAATAGAAGACTGGAGTCAATGGAAGCCCATTCCACAAGTTATCCAACAAATTCTCATTAATTCCACATGGGTGGAAAAACTTAAGTGTCTTTTTTCCAACTTCATATGCAAATTTCTCAAATGTCTCTTTCTCTCGTAACGTGTCCAACTAAAACGTTGTCTCTTTCTCATGACTTCTACAACCCAAAGAATTCCCCCTTCCATTTCTCTCCCCTCGTACTAAACAACCCTTAGATGAGCCAAAATAAATCATCGTTAAAATGTAAACTCTTTTATTCCAACACAGAGTATTAATATCAAAGTGAAGACCTCTTAAATTCAAATTTGTAATGATACATACGTATATTATTGATTCTAGTTGGGGTATTAATATCCTACTGAGAATACACAATAACTTCCTTTTTAAAAATTCTTAAAAAATTTATAAAAAGCATTTATGGGATGATGAATTCATTTTTTTTTAAGTCTAATTGGTTGCTTAATGATATAATTCCAATTTTGTTTTCATTAATATAGACATCAATATAGCAATTAAAAAGTGTAGTTGACATAAATATCAACTATTAAAAACTTCATAAATTCATCTGATACTCCCATGATTTTTCTTTCTTTATTCTGCTTCTGGAATTGTCTTTAAATAATTTTTGAGGAAAATCCTAATTTGAGGTTTTTCCATGCATTTTTCTTTCCGTTCCCGGAAACTGTTTCTAACTTCCTCTTGGAAACAATTTTATAGATTACTAAAATTTTCAAGTTATTTTTCCTCATTCTGAAATCAAATATTTGAAGCATCAGTATACTTTAAATAATTATATTAGACTAATTAGTTCTTTCATAGCCAAATATTAAATAACCTTTAAATTTTCATAAAGGTTATTCTTATCCTTCTAACTTAAATCAACCCTCAATTGATGATCAGTAAATTTTTTTGTATCTTTTGGTGCATGTGAAATGTAAGGAACACTATTCACAAGCCAATCTCCCAGCAAAAGCACTGTTCACAAGCTCGAAAACACTTTCACAAGCTCCACATGTGCTTCCACTCCGTCTATTGGGCTCCATGAGTACACTCTTGTGATTCTGCCTCTTTTTGTCGAATTAGCCAAAAAAACACGGGTTGCAATGCGAAAAACAAAAAATCAATTATTCTCTCACCTTCAGATTCATCCTTTCTTTCCTTTTTAATATTCCGATTCATCCTTTCCAACTCGCCAAGAATAGTTTTGGTAATACGGATTGGGCCCGCGGGCCCAATCCGCGGGTTGGGGTGCCCGTCAACCGCCACCTATATATATTTTTAAATTTTTAATTTTTAAAATAATATATTATATATTTTTCTTATCTCTTTCATCTCAATATTTTTTAAAATATGATAAATAATACTTAATATATTCAAAAATAGTATAGAATATTTTATTTTTCATATCAACTTTCTATAATACTATATTTAAAATTATAACAACACATTAATATTTATATTTTTGTTTTAAAACATGAAAAATTTGTCATTATTGAAAATTTACTAGTAGAAAGAGAATCATGAATCAATTAATATGATATGACTATACAATTTTATGGAAAAAATTGGGCAAAAAAAGAAAAAGAAAAAAGAAATTTAATTTAAAAAAAATATATGTTGGAGTGGCGGTGCGGGCTGCGTTTCTTTAGCCCGCCAATAGGGGAGGGGTTGGCGGCCAACCCGTGCGGGCCAGCCCGCAACCCATGGGCTGGCTCGTATTACCGGCACTAGCCAATATCTCCTTTTTTTCTATTTCTCTCTGCCTAAAAAAAATCAATTTGTGCATGTTTGACAACTTCGTTTGGAATTGCTTTCACGTAAATCAAAATAAAACTTTTCTCTTATAATTATCTCGGATTGTGTAAAATCATTATCCTAACATTTTTCCAAACGTGCCCATTTATCTTTTGCCCTGTACAAAAACTCCTTTTTGCAGGCCTTTCCCATCCAGAATCCCGCATTTTCTTAGAGAAATTTACCATCAAGTCCTAAACAGAGGAATTAATGAACAAAAGGTCTTAAAGATTGGTAAAATTACCATCAGGTTCCAGTAGTAGCTGATCCGGTTGTTATTAATAACTTGACCAGCCGTCAATAACAACTGAATCAGCTACAGTTGGGACGATCGGATGATAAATTCCCCTTTTTCCTTTTGTATGTTGTGATTGTTTTAATTTTCAAATTTCTGCCTCGTTAATGCCCCTAAGGGTGTGTTTGGTTGGAGGAAGGGGATGGAAGGGGATGAAAAATGAATCCCTCCCTTTGTTTGGTTTAAAATTTTAGAGGGGAGTGGATCCAAAATTTGCCCTTTCATTCCCTCCCCTCCCCTTATTTTGGTTCCCTCCAAATTGGGGTTTCTTGAAGGGAAGTCAAATATTGTGACTACTTTACCCGATATATTTTATTATATTCCATCCATACCCTTCATGTATGACTTGGTGGTATGAACAATTCTCTTCATGTACACAATATTATCATTACTTGATATGTTATGGATAAACATGTTTTGGATTTATAGCATTTTATTACTCGATAATACAAAGGATAATTTTGGATTGATGGCAAGTTAAGGCATAAACTAAGTATTGTGAAATTGATCTACTTATTTAAATAAATTATGCGATGGAAACACCTTAATAATTGTTTTAATTAATTAAATAGAAGAAATGATTAATTTTTATGAGTGAAAAACTAGTTTAAATAAATTGTATAATTAAATAAATATAAATCAACATAGGGTAAAATGATAAATTGATTATTAACTTTCATCCCTTCCTATTCTAAACCAAACAAAAAATCATTAAAAATTCTTTCCATTTCTTTCCCTTTAACTAATTCAAACAAGGTAATATCATAGACATCCATTCCATCCCCTTCATTTCCCCCTCCATCAAACAAACATAGCCTGAACCTTACCCTTTGACATGTTTATTCTCTCACCTTCCGATTCATCCTTTCTAACTCGCCAAGATCAGAGCCTCCAATCGAGGAAAGGCCAGAAGCTGAAGCTGAAGCTGGAGAAAGATTTCAAAGACGAGCGAGTGATCTCAATGCTTCTCCCTACCAGTGACGCCCAAGAAGCCCTTCTCGCTGAGGTCACGACGCAGGAGGAAATCCTCGATTGTTATTTTTCATGGCGTGAAGATGACCGAGCCGCTGGTAAGCGTGCCACTCATGTCCTCGCTCATCTTGCTAAGAATGGCGAGTAAGTTCCCCTCGGAGTTTTCTGTACGATCTCGTCTTGTCCTGCCTTGCATTTCATGTTTTTATTTCAGTTTCATGAATGGCGATGTTTTTGGGCACATATATCTTTTGCATGCGTGTTTGCCTCTTTAACGGTTTGAGATTGATGTTTAGTGTTTGAAGGGGAAGTAGCGAACTGATTGTTGAAGGAGGCGCTATTCCGTCTTTGGTCAGGCATCTTCAATCGCCATCTTCGAGTGAAGGATCTGATTCCATATATAGGATTGCTGCTTCTTGAAGTGAAAAAGGTTCTTCACTATCATAACATTTACATACTTGTTTTGGCCTCTTCTCACTCTGTTTGAATCTTAAGAGCAGGTTCTTGTGGATCCTATACCTGAAGTTCGTTCGGTTGCGGCTAGGGCCCTTTGATCCCTTATCAGAAGAATGGGTGAAGATAACTTCCCAGATCTCGTCCCATGGTTGTTTGAAACACTCAGGTCTGAAAATAGTAATGTTGAACGCTCTGGAGCTGCTCAAGGTTTGAGTGAGGTCAGACTTCCTTTCCATGCTTCCTTTTAGCATCTTCGATCACGAGCAACTTGGAATTTGGTCGTGGTCATGCTGGGTTTCTGACTTGATGTATTCATCCGATTCTGAGCCAGAATGGGAATCTTGAGACCTGACTAAATTAAATTAACTCACATTTAATTTCGAGAGAAATTTTTAGATGGTTTTCACCGTAGAAAATTGATAAGACAAACTTCATAAAAGAAAATAGTCCAACGCAAATTTCTTTAAATTTTATCTGGTCATCTATTGTTTTTGGCTCCCTTTGGTTCTTAAAAAAATGCTAATTTCTTGATTCTTTGTGGCAGTTCTATAACTTTTCTATAGCTAGCTTTTTTAAAAAAGTTCAAAAGCTCCCGTTAAGGTCTGAACTTTGTTTGGACTGCTATGCTCCAATGAATTAAATCAAATTATTTATTACAGATTCGCAGGCTTCATAAATCTATTTTTTGATGCACATGTTGTGTGATTTTGGTGTTTGTGTCCAAATAGCATTCTTTTCTAATATTATCAGATATCAAGAGTCTAGACTGCTGAGCTGGTCCTCATGACTCATGAGTTTCAAAACGCAGTTGGTTTACCCGAGTCTCTCTGTAGCATTTATTGACTGCCCTTTTAAAGGCTTTGGTCGTTTCAGCTGTTTCTCCCTGCAGTTTTTTCAGGCCAGAGCTGCATTTGTGGCTTAGTTCAGCTCATTGTTTCTTGGGTGTTTTCTTAGTAAAGGTTATTTAGCTTCAGATAAAACCAACGAGGACTTGCAAAGTCTAACTAAACAAAGAAGAAACATAATCTAATGTGCTTCTAACAGTACAAATGATGGGGCGGTGTCTTTTTGGTGCGCTCAACTATATGTTAGGATTGCTTAAAGAAAAGGAATATCCAACCTTAGTACAACATAATTATATAACTACTTGATAGCAATGGCGGACCTACGTTGCAATAAGGGGGTGTAGGACTTCCAGAAAATTAGGTATATGTTAATACTATGTGATTTCTTTTGCACCCACTCATTTGCTAATTTTGAACCCACTAAATTTTTACTCAAATTCTTCTCAAAACATATTAAGAATAAATCGAACCTTATTACTCAAATGTGTACATGCAGTTATACAAGAAATGAAGGGAAACAATAGAATAACATATTCGGATCAATTCAAAGGTATAAAGTTACCATAACTTACGCATGTAAATTTACATATAAGCTTATTTAAAAGATTGTCGATACATAAACAATTCAAAATATAATGTGTACCTATCACTCACCCTTTTTTTTTATATGTTGTGATTTAAATTCATTATTATTGATCTCTGCACATTACTTGGAAGGCACCTAACATATTGTCGTTAACAACTATTAAGGCCAAGAGTTCTGCAGTTTCTTTGTGATTGCTGCTAAACTTGGAATGCAATTTTTTAGTTATCAATGCAATAGCATGAGCGGGTTTACATATAGAAGCGTGTTACTAAAGTCATTGCTCCATGGACTATACATACTGTCAATGTAGAGATTTACACATAGAAGTGTTACAAATCTTGAACCATACTGTCAATAATGTGTATTGCAAATTCAAATATATCTAAATATGTTAATACCTGCTGCTGTCAGTCAAGAGTAAATGAGATACTCCTATGTGGAATGGTTATTCAAATTCGTTTAGGCAGTCCAGTCGTTGCAAAAGAAGAAACATTGGATGGTTAAGACACTCAAATGGAAACATTGGATAATCTTTCTGCCCATGCTTAAAATCTTTTTGCACATTTGATTAGAGCAAAGAGGCAATGTCTATAAGTATTCAGGAACTTCCTCTCTTGTCCCTCATCTGATTCGAACTGTTTCTATTTTCGTTCGTATCGTTTTCTGTTGTTGGGTCGTGTCCTTCTTTGTTGCTGATTCATATTAAATACCATTCACTGTTTGGGGCTGTTTATTCTTTGGTTGCTGAACTTTCATCATTTTATAGTGTCGTTTATTAATAACAATTTACAAGGTGGTTGGTGGGGAGAGGATTGAAGGCGTTGGAAGAAGCAAGAAAGAAAGAGGAACTTATAAAATGTCTTTTTGCATCAATAAATACTAAACTAACCAATGGAACTTTGACAATTTTGTTTTCAAAGTTAGCACGATGTGATACCACGTTATGGCTTATGAATAAAGCATGTGATGCTGTTATTAATAATGAGTCTCCGTTAATGGATCTCTTACATCCATTAGTGAAAAAAGGTGGGGAGGAAATCTGTATGGAACCAAGGTCAACATGTTGCTTTCAGAAGGAAAAGCTCATAACTGGATTAAAAAATAAATAAAACCCCGAAAAGGAAAAGGGCGTAACAAAAATATAATTCAAACAGTTAAAACATGAATGTAAAGTATTTAGTCTTGATATGTTATCGAATTAAATACTGCAACTCTGCAAAATAGTGGGGGTTTTAGGCCTACAAAATAGTAGACTTGAACATGGAGAAGACAAAACATGGAAGGTAAAAAGCATACGTTTCTCAATCATAGTTTTGTTGGTTTTAGTAGTTGCTTCATCTTTAGTATATTTAAATTTTAAACTTTTTTGTTGGTTGACTACCTTGTCATTTCTTCCATGGAGAAATCTATCTGAGTTATTGGGGGCCATATTATAAGTTAGTATGCCGATGTTCTTGCTCAAACTTCTGACTTGTGCTAGGAGATGTAAAAAGGAACAAAATTTAATGCCAAAAATTGATAAAGCACACCTCAAACTTCTGACTTGTCATTTTTTTGTTATTGTTTTTCATTTGACAGCTACATTTTCTTCTTACTTTGCTGACCGGTCGACCAGCAACAGTTGTTCCAATGAAATGATTTTTGGAGAATTGCGTTTTTCATGTATGTTGTTTCAACTGCTCTCAAGAGGAAAGCCTGGCGAGTTGTGATGTGTTATGTATGACTTCATAACATTCTATCACATCTAAAAAACCAAAAGTTTTTCTTGCTCGTTGCTTTTGAATTTGATTGAATACATATTAGCCTTTCAAAAGTGATTTCCCTTGAATCACTTTCCAATGAAACCCCATACTAGTTCCTGACCTTCAGGTAGGATTCGGTTTCTTTACGCCTTAGATGTATTGTTTAGTGAGATTACTATTCATTTTACCTGATAAAAGAAGTATGAATTTTTCTCTTGAATTTTATTAAAACACCTACCTGATAAAAAGGAGTCGGTTTGTTATTATCTCTGTTAATTTCTATTCTTTTAGCGGTTTCATGGGATTGGTGGCGATTTTCAATCTTTTGCCCAAAGTTGTTCAAGAAAGTTATTACAACCTCTGACTGATGATTATGTTGCTTAAGAGTTCATGCAATCAAACTCTATAAACTTTCAATTTGTAAAGATGAATTTGATACTCGTGGTTTCTGGTTTTATCATGTACGGATTATTGGGGAAACTTTGTAATCTCATACACCTATTTCTTTTATGTTATAGTTACTTATTGATCTCGTTTTTTTTAAATTTTGATTTTTCTATACATCAAAATTAGGAGTGCTTATATTTTCTTTAATATATTCCATGCACACACCAAATCAATAGAAAGTTAAAGATGAATCAGTATTATTTAAAACAATCTCGAACCAGAAAAGGATTTTGGATTAGAGTCAAAGATGATATTCAAATATCAAATATAGCATGAAAAAGAAATATGCATTCCTTTGAAATAGAAAAAAAAATCCAGTGTGGTAGTATTCATTCACACGTATTTTTTCAGTATCAACATCAATAAGGTGTTGTTTAGTGCTATGTGTTTGGAAATCTGTTGAGAGAAAGGAGTTTACAAATTTCGAAAAGAATTTACAGATTTTGAAATAGTTTTTATGGATTTTAAAATAGTTTTTACAAATTTTAAAATGGTTTTATCTTAATTTGCGTGTACCGTTGGGAATAAGGAGTTCTCAAACAAGCACGTTATCCAATTTGGGGATAATGTTAATCTCTAACAAGCAAGTGGTATCAACCAAATTTAATTTAGTGGAAATTAGGGTTAGTTAGTTTGATATCTATATATAACATATTTCCTTCATATTAGCTTGTAGACATTTCTAGACCATGCTCAATACACAAAACAACAAATAGATGAAAGGCATAATGACCTTGCCGATATGTTGTTGAATGAAGCTGAATGGTAGCTAGGTAGGTTGTGTACATGTATAGGTTTTGCCTTACTTAGCTTTACAAAATCTTTTGGCTGAACTGTGGCTGTTGAACTGTGGTGTATATATACTATGGTTTCTTACACTTGCAGATGGGGTAGAAAAGCTAAATTTATAATGTATTAAAAAAAGTAATATAGACGTTGGTTATTTTGAATAACCGATGATTGTAATAGTGTCCGTTTGGGAATACGGTATAGAAGTCATTTTACGCAAGCCGAGATAAATATGTGAAGAAAATTATTTTGTTTTGCGGAAAAACACTGTTTAACGTGCATTTGACTTTTTCAATCGCTCTAACAAATAAATCCAAAATTATAATATTGGTTATCAATATAACTGGGAATTATAAAATAAATAATGTAACCAATATTTATCGATTTTTAACTAAAAACCAAAGTCTATAACATCATCTCACATAAAACTAAAATTACTAATGTTAGAGCAACCTTAAGTTGTTGGTTATTTCTTAATTATTGCTGTCCATTACACAAAAACTAATGTCAAACTAACATTTGATGCCAGCTGCAAAAATAAATAACGTTACAGAAGACATTAGTAGTCAGTTATGTATTAATAATAGATAACTATACCTTTCAATCTAACATCATGCCAATCACCGATGACTAATTGGTAAAGAAAAAACATCACTCATTTAGCTGACGTCTAATGTCCTATTTGACCGATGTCTATTTTCTTTTGTGAATCGATGTCTATTTGACCTTATGTAGTGCTGCGATGAGAATGGATGTTCTTTTCCTTCCCTAAATTTTTTCATGAAGCGTAGGTATGAGGAATATGAGAAATTAATATTGAAAATCCACGAGAATATAGAAGAATGCGAAAGACAGATGAAGAATCAATAATCAATAAATGAAAGGAAATGATAATAAAAAACTGATGAATATGAGCACCCTGGTGGATGGCAGTGAGAACGAACATGTAGTACATTAGCTTCACAATTAGTACATTAGCTTCACAATTATGCACAATTATGTATCTCTTAAAATACACATCCAAATTCCGCAAACTTTATATCATTTTAAAGCTCAGGATGTGTGGTATTTAACTGAAAAGTTTTAGCTTGGAGTTCATTTGCTATTTTTCATTAACGTTTGAAACATGTCAGTTTCCAGGGCCTTTGGAACCCATTTGTTTTGAAATCTAACTTTTCTTAAAAATTACAAAAACCTCTTTTTGATTCATAACCAAACCCTTATCATTCATGATTACTTCCTTATCATCCTTTGGCTTACTTAGTCCATTTTCATGCATGCATCATCACATATTCACTTGCTTCTTCACGTAGGGGTTCATAGGCTACAACTTTAACAACTTGCAAAATAAATGGCAAACCATCAACATATTTACAGAAAGTTCCTCAAACAAACATAATATCTTCACCCATCAATAATCTTTTCATTACCCTTACTTGAGCCTCCACCTACATGGTTAGTTGGTAGATACAGATTTTGAAATTCCAATAGCAAAACTAACTAAACAAAAGCATTGTGAATGTGCATATTACAACTTTAAAACAAGTGTATGAGCATATAACATGTGACATGTTCAAACTACATTTTACATGCATATGGCCATAGCAATCAAGATCACATTTCATACACATATCATCCACTTCATTCATCACAAAATCATGCACCATTCACAACAAAGTTTCATAAAACATAAGTTTAGTTTAGTAGTCTTGCTACCTCAATATCTTAGCTTTTTCTTTTTCACCTTAGGGCTCCCTTGAATAACCTTCCAAATGTGCCCTTGAAGGTCTCAACTTCCTAAAGATCATGTCATAATATCCACATGAATATCCAATCGTCATAATGCAAGAAAACTTGCAAAAACACAATAAAGCCTCCTCTTGCATTTTCAAGACCCTTACAAGGTCAAGACTTGACTTTTATGATCCTTAATGCTTCTTAAATTCCTTTCTTATTTTTACCCTACACAAAACTTCATTTTGGAGCCATTGGAAGCATTAGAATCATCAAAATCCCACTCCTTCTATTTCTTACAGATTTTCGAATAACAAAAAAAAGAAGGGTTTTGGATTTTTCAACTTTTGCTTATGAATGCTTGTGTATTCTTGCTTCCAAATCATGATTCAAGCATCAAAATACTTAAAACACATTTTCCCTTTTCAAGACTTCACATGGATAGCACCTCCCCATAAACTTATGGTTTCCAAAGTTTCAACAACAACACCCAACAATAATTAAAACAACAACAACCAACATCAAGCCACTCTTTACTACTTTAAAGAAAAGCTTGCAACCTTTTGTTACCTTTAAAACCTTTCATTTTCCATTTTCATCTCTTGAAACCCTAGCCATCATCTTCTAAAAGAGAGGCTTACTCAAGAAAATAATCCAAGAGAAAGGTAGTAGAAGGTTGCAAAGCTTGAGAGAAGATGAAGGTTTGAGAGCTTACTCTTATTACCTTGTTGTTGGAAGCTTCCTCTTCTTGAGAGCAAAGTGGCGGTTTTGGGAGCTTGAGAGGAGAGAAAAATCTGACCATATGGAGGGAGAGAAGTGTTGGAAATTTGAGAGCAAAATGGAGAGGATTAGTCACTTAAAAGCTTTCTTGAAAGATGAATGGATGGGATTAAAACTTGGTCTCCAAGTTTTGATCTTGAATGGAGGAGATTATGCCACTTGTCAAGCTTACGTGGTGAGTAAAAAAGTTGTCATCATTACTCTCTAGCTTGGGCTCCAAGACTTGGCTAGGTTAACTGAAGTAATCATAAGAACTCTTGAATTGAAATGGAAAAATAGATGTAACTGCAGTTACTTCGGAAATGGTAAGATCTTTGGCGCAAGAAGAGGGGTTGATCCGTATCATCTTGACTTGGTTCTGATTTCTCTATTTTTTTTAAGAATACCGAGTCGGGTTCTAACCAATAGTTCATTATCTAATGGATTTTTCCATTCTAATACTCTATCCGAGAGTTATCAGTATTTATCAAATCTGTTCCTATCTAACGGAACGCTATTGGATTTACTAAGTGAAATTGCAGTATTTTAGGGGGTTTTAATGATATTCTTCAACTTTTATTGAGCTTAATTGCATTAATTATAATTAATGATTAATATATGGAAATTTATACCAATTAAGGTATTTGTGGAAGAAATTGAGATCAAAAGATAAATTTGAATTAATATATCTATCAATATAATCTTAGAAAATTCTGAATTCAAATTAGTAAATCTTGAATTTCAATTATGAAATCTAAGATTTTGAGTTTAAAGTTCAAATCAAGGACCACAACAAATCCATTTATTTTATATTATTTCATATATTATATTATATCATATTATTATATTATTATTAAATTGCCTTGAGGATTACAGGGGAATTGATGCCACGAGGAATCAGGCGGCGACCACAAGCTTTGATGGATAAATTGGAGAACAAGCGACGCACACACATTTGAATATTCCATTGGAGAGAAGGCGCCGAAATCATGAATTCCACCCTTATTCATCCATTGGCCCACAGCTGGAGGCCCACCAGATTACACAACCCTAACCATTTCATTTATCCATTCAGCCGCCACTTCATCATTATTCCTGGATTCCAGCGGCTACAAGGAGGATTCGACGCCCATGATTCCATTTTTCTAAGCCACGCAACACTGGGAGATTCAATAGGCGGCACACACAATTGAGGAATTCCTTCAAGCAGCGCAAATCATTCCACGCAGAGGCACCACAAGCTGCGCACACGAAGCAATTCCGCTCCTTTCTCCTGCTGCTACGTCCACGAAGAGGATGACTTGGATGCTTATTATGGAATTTTTCATGGCACGGCTTGGCTAATCCTCTAATTCTCTGATTTAACAACAATGGCAGGAGCTTAATTCTTTAAAGGGGAGTTTTTAATTACTTTAATTTTCTGTTCAATAATTGTTTAATAATTCCTGGGTCTCATGATAGTTTTTCTAATTATTGGAACAATTTCTATTGTTTGATAGAATTTATTTTGGAGATTATTGTGACTGAATTATTGTTTAGCAATTGATATTGGGGTGATCTAACTTTGATTTCAATTATAATATTCTGGTATGAAGTTTATATTGATTTTAGAGTTAACATTTTGTGATTTTCTAAGGTGGCTTAGAATCTTGAATCAAATAATCTTTTGCTAGCTTTAATTCTATTATTTGAATTTAAGAGTTACAATTAAGCAGTAGTTTTATTATCCTTAATTCCTCTTTATTATTCTGGTGGCAGTTAGTAAATTGGAAGTTTGAAAAATATTTTGTGGCAATTAGAGGTGGCTCGATTGTTGGATTAAAGCTTAATTATAATTCTTTAATTCATTATTTTAACTCCTATATCTATTGAAGTGATGATTGCCCACATTGTTGAGTTGGAGGATTGATTATTATCATCGTTTATTCGTGTGTTTCATTTTCTATTTCTTTTATCAAAATTCATTCCAATTGTTTTCATTAAAAAATAAAAAAGTATTTTAATTTCAGTTTAGGTTACTTGCATTCAATTATTTGGAATTAATTTCACTATTTTTCGGCTCCTCAAAGTGAACACGACCCGGATTGGTGCTATATTAAATTAATTCGGTTAAATTATTTTTGACGCAGATCTAAGGCGACTAACGTTCCGCTCGTCACTAACTAGCTTGATTACTATTCGGTTACTTGATCCGGTAACACGCATTTCCGTAAAGTAATCTTTAATCCGGGCAACTACCTTTTTAATTTTCCGGAGACTTCATCTCTCATGTGGCGCCATTCCCTAGGCCTCCTTGCCTAGGTGGCGTTATGTACTAGCCCAAAGCATCCCCGGGTTTTCCTCGTAACTCGTCAGGATTCCTCGACTTGCGTGAAACACCGTAAAACGTGCTTCCTGCGGCCAATTTGACTTAAGGGCATGAAAAATTTCTATATTTTTCCCTGATACTACAGCCCTTTTTCGTTCCTCAAAATTCTTCCCGGATTTTCCGTAATTAATTTTCTAAGAAAATAATTTTTTGGGACTTTCAGGCTCTGTTGTTCTCCGTACTACGAAACTACCTGTACCAGATACCGGGTAATAATTTTATTAAATACTTTAGGACCCAAATAAACTTTTCTCAGTTCGGGTCTCCGGCGTTTGATGACTCCTACTACCTCAAATAATTATATCTCGGTCGTTTGGACTGTCAAAATCCCTTAATTACGAAAATGCCATTACTTTTTATACTTTGCCCATAATTACAAAAATGCCACTACCTTTCTTACTTCTCTCGTAATTACCAAAATGCCATCACTTTTTCTACTCTTTCTTAATTCTAACCTTACCCTTGGTTGATTTTGACACTTTTTAGTCAACTTTGACTTTTTAGTTGACTTTGACTTTTAGTTGACTTTTGATCAAATTACCAAAATGTCCTTATTATTTGATGACATTTTGCGTCCTAGGCCTTTTTATTCAAAATGACCCTTTTACCCTTATTGTATAGGCCAAATGGCCATTTTGCCCTTTGGTCATTTTTACTTAGAATTCTTAAGGCTATGACTTAGTCGATCATCCTCTTTTTTATTTAGGCATTTTCCTTTCTATTTTTCTTTTCTTTGGGTCTTAAACCCTTTCGTAATTTATCGGTTTGACCTTTATTTCCGTTCACGAATTTTGGGATATTACATTGGGCACAACCTAAACCCCGTTTGCACCTTAACGGGCGAGTCATAGGTTGGTCATCGGTATGCTTTGATTTTTTGTTTTTTATTAGGTGACGGAATAAGAAGAAATCATTTTGAAGATTTTATTTTTTTAGTGGGTATGCTTTATCTTATTATTGTTGAATAATTGTTGCAATGATAGACATTTTATGTTTGTTAAGTTGTTGTATTATTGGGTTGTGCCTTGTTGATGTTCCATTATTTACATATATCTCATTCCATTTTGTTGTTTATCTGGAATCTAGCCTCCATAATTCCATTTTTTGCTTATATGAAATCTGTTTTAACATTGGCAAAAAAAAGATATATGGTTTAATAGGCTTGTATACAAGCCATAGATCAGACCTAAATAGGTTCAAACCAGGCATGTTTCCACCCCTAACTGTGTCCCACTTCTCTTTTGGAGTTATTGGTCGTATGGCCTAAAAAGCCCCCAACTTTAATGAAAGTCATTTAACACAAAGCCCAGTAATTCAATTTTCAAGCCAAATTTTTAATATGAACAGTGAAATGGAAGTAAAGGCATTTGAGCCGTGGCTTGATGGAAGAGATTCTAGTATATATAGATTGATAACAGAAAAATTGGAGGTCACATCAAACAAATGATTTGTATAAATTCTCTCCATGAATTCTTTCTTCTCTTCCCTCTAGCGTGAATTTTATATTTTTTATGTAACATCCCATATTTTGAGCCTATAGAGTTAAGAATAAGCTTAAATTAAACTCGTTATTAAGCCAGCTGAACTGAATGTTTTAAGTAAATATGTCATTAGGAAAAGTTGTAAGATAATTATTAAAATCCTTCAAGGGCCTAGAAAAACTGAGTAAACACTATGGGATGTTATTTCAGGGATTTAGAAAATGATGAGGTGGTCTGATACCCAAAGGTGGCCTAGATAATTTTACAGTCAATTAAAGGGAATTTTAGCCCAAATATTTTGGGGAAATTATTTTGTGGGTTAAAGAATCTAATGGAGGAAGAAACTCCTTATAAAGTATTAAGGATTATTTTCTAGAATTTATTTAATAATTAAGTATCAACAGTGAAGAGGTAAAATGGTTGGGCCAAGGTTTAGTCCAAAATTTAATGCCCAAAAGGTGATTTACTCGATCAAAGAGATAAGATTCAGTTTCTATGGATTTTGTGGGCAATAAAATGCTTAAAATCAATTATTATGGGATAAGCTTCCATGTGTGGGACCAAGTAAGGAAAACAACATTCTCCCCATTTAGTTACACACATCAAAACCTCCCTCATCTTTCTCGTTTCTACACTACGATCAGCATCTAGAAATTACAGTGAGAGGGAGAGAGAAACGAGAGGGAGCAAGGGAAAAGGAAGAGGAAGAGGAAGAAGATCAGGTAGGAAGCTTTATGCAATCACATTCACACATACTTGGGGAAAGGTAAGTTCCTAAATCACTAACCTTCTCTTGATTTAATTTCTCTTTTGGCTGGAGTTGATGGCTCTTGCATTTTGGAGCTCAGAGAGAGAGAGAGAGAGAGAGAGAGAGTGAATTCAAGAACAGGAGGGATGCGCATGATTAAGCATAAATGAAAGCCTGTGTTAGTGATTTATAGTCATGAATGTTGTTTATCGGTTTGGCATGATTGGATTCGAAACTTTGATGTTTGAAACTGAAAATTCACGAGGTGTATAATGTGGTGAAATCATCCTAAATTGAAAAACCATATGTACAAGGTACCTAGAGACCCCTAAGAGATGAGATAATGGAAATGAGTTGAAATTCATGATGGATATACCCTATACCTCTGTTTTGGAAAAGCACCGTTTGAGCATACAGGAGTTATATTTTGTGAAATTTAAGCCTTTTATATCAGTTTAGAATGAAAAATTGTGAGGCAATGCCCCTTAAATAAATTTGGAACATTGGAAGAGAAAATGGCGTTGGTAGTGCATATATGTATGATTCGGACTAAGGGAAACTAGAGAAGGAGCTGACTTTGATAATTTTGAGCTCAAAAATGGATTCCTCATGAGAAATTACGTAGGAGCGGCATGAGAAGTGATTTTTTAGACAAGACGACACAATTCCTACAGTTAAAGGGTCTAATGTGAAGAATTAGAACTTGGGTAAGGGAAGAGATAGTTTATGCCTTGAAAGTGCATGAAGAATATACACATTTATATCTCCCTCAATGTAAACTTACTAGGATTTAATGTTTGCTATCAGAGAAATAAAACCAGAGAAGTACTAGCAGAGGAGGTAAGTTGGAAGAAGTAAAAGGCAGTGAATTTAATTAGCTTCATTGTTGCTTGGTATTTATGCTTTTATGATGATATGTTTGACTGCTTTGCTTGATTATATGAATCATAAATAAATGTCTGAAGCTCTATTTCTAAATGTTCCCATGCCATGTGTGATGTATTAGACATTGAGCAAGTAAACATGTCATTATGGCAGTCATAATTTCATGTAATGCAACCATGTCATGTACCAAGCTTTTGCCCTGTATACTTGAATGGTATTGTTTTGCTGCTGAGGTTCCCTCTAATCTCATCCCTTTCTTAGATGTACCAACAGTAGGAGCTATCTCCTTGAAAGGAAATGGGAAGCTGGAGGAAGTTTGAAATTGGAGACTTGAAGAAGCTACTCTATAGTTACTGTTAAATTGCTCTATCATTTGTATATATTTTGGTAGCTGTTGCATATGTATTTTATTTTAGCTATTATAAGTTAATTTATATAATAGCATGTATCTAACCAGAGGGGGAGCAGGAGTGCTAAACATAAACTTGATGGATTAAGCCCAAATGCATTTTGGGGTAAAAGCGTCAATGAGCAAACTTGGGGGAATGAATTTATGATTTTCTCTAAAAGTTTGAATTTGAAATGCAATGCGTGGGTACAGTTTTTATGGGCAGTTGTTTATTCCTTCATTTGAGGAAGGATGTATGCCCATTCAGACAATGCACGGAGAAACCAAAATTCTCTCCCTTCCCTTCTCTGCAGAGGCTCCTCTCCTCTCCTCTTTTCCTCTGTGTGTATTTGCTGTGTCTCAAATCTGGATCCACACTTGTGATCCATTTTCCGCATAGGTATCTATGGAAGCATGCAATCAATCAATCTACAGGTACGCCCGAATTCCTTCAGAACTAATTGATAACAGTTAATTTCTGGAACAATCCTTGTATGTACTATATATATGCTTCACTTGATGATGAGATATAATTTGGTTTTTTTAATTTCCTTGCTAATAATTCATCACCCATTTCTGAGTTATTAGAATACATATTGGATAAAGAAATTGTAGTTTTCATAACGAAATTTTACTTTGTTTTCTATCTGTACTTGAAGGTTTTTGACAACTAAATATGACCAGTAATTAGAAAAGTGGTCACAAAGATGAGCAATACAATATAATCAAATGTCAGTTACAAGGTATCAGAACTAAGTATTACTATTCAATGAAGGTATCTCTCTCATTATATACACCAAAACAAGATCAAATATGATCTCAAAAACGCCGCAACTATCATATGCAGAAAAATTTACATGTTCTTTGCAGAATCATTTGAAGTATACAAATTTGTTTTTGAGCCTATACTTGTCTCACTACCTAGCATGTAACATTGTGACTGTGACTTCATTCACACTGTATGATTGGTCTTGATTGCTTGTAGAAGACCCTGTTTCATTTGGGTTTCTTCCTACACAAAACCCAGGGCTTTTAGGCTGTGGCATCAATACAGTTTCACTGCTCAACATCAATACCACAGTGGACATTGTTGGCCGATCTTCTGCACGCTCTTGAACACACAAGAGTCCGACTTGTATGCACCGAAGAACTTCGGGTGGTGAATATGAATCATCGATCGATGGATCGATCAGTTCGAGGGCTTTTCCTTCATTCCATCGACTCCATGCCTATAATGAAACACGTACAATTAATTGTTCTTTAGCACAACATGACATGACTAAGTACCAACCAAGTAGTAATCTAGTAACATAAACTCTTGCACATACATGTCCAAGAAGATTTAATTCATCATTTGAGTAGTAGAACCCTCTGTTCTTCCTGCCAGTTATGATCTCAAGTGCGAGAACCCCGAAACTAAAAACATCAGACTTTATTGAGAAGAGCCCATCCATAGCATATTCGGGAGACATGTAGCCACTGCACAATAAGGAAAAACATATAAAATATGAGGTCACAATAGACATTAGGCCTCTTATAGAGTATTTGTGGTTATCGAAATACTCACTACGTCCCAACAACTCTCAATGTATTTGCTTCTGTTTGATTCGCTCCAAAAATTCTTGCCATCCCAAAATCTGATATCTTTGGATTCATTTCTTCATCAAGTAGGACATTACTGGCTTTAAGATCCCTATGAATAATTCTAAATCTAGAATCTTGATGCAAGTAAAGAAGTCCTCTTGCAATTCCACATATGATGTAGAAGCGCTTTTGCCAATTCAATATGGATCTTCTTGCTTTATCTAGAAATAAGTGGATGAAAAAGGTCGAGTACATGAATAAAACTAGACTGTAACAAAAATCACAACAACAGCTTAAAGATACACAATAATCTGAAAATCCAAACTTACCAAACAAAATGGAATCAAGGCTTCTATTCTCCATGTACTCATAAACCAGCATCTTCTCATCCATCTCAACACAACAACCCAACAACCGAACAAGATTCCGATGTTGAAGTCTCACAATCAACCTAACCTCATTCTTAAACTGTTCAGTTCCTTGCCCAGAGTTTCTCGATAACCTTTTCACAGCAATTTCTTGGCCATCCATTAATCTACCCTGCCATAACAACAACCACTCTGTTAGTTTCTTGATTCTATTTTGTGATGTTGAAGATGGACGTCTTGAGATATATATTTAGGAAAAGAAAACATCAATTTACCCTGTAAACACTACCAAAGCCTCCTTCTCCAAGCTTGTTTTCTTCAGAGAAGTTATTTGTAGCCATTGATATGGTATTAAAATCAAACAATGGCAACTCTAGTTCATCCATATCGGATTCACCAGAGTTTCCTCTACTACTTGTGAACACTGGCTCTTTCTTTAGAGAATCTTGACTTCTCTCAAAACCACCTATAAAACAAGTAAAACATTTAATCAAAAACCTCATATGCATATCATAATCAGAATTCATACGAGAAAAAAATCTTATGCATATTACCTCTAGATTCAGTCCTCCCTTTCAACATTCTTCGCAATTTCCTTCTCTTCCAGAGGCAATAAATGAGTAATCCCAGTAATACAACAACTATGGCAACTGTAATGCCTATAGCCTTAGATTCCACATTGTTCCTAGATCCAGCTGCAGATTCTACAGCTTAGTGTAAATATTAATATAGGAGTATTAACTTTCATGTTTGATCTTTAGTAGGTTTCTACCCATAATGTATTGAGCTGATAAATGTATTACCTCATCTCCATAATATAAGCTCCAAATAACATTTTTTAGAAGATTAAGGAAGTTAAATAAACTGATATATTTATCATTTTTTTAAAATTAATTTGTCCAATTAATTATAAACTGAAATATAATCTAATGATAAATTTAAGTATTCCAAAATATATAATATAATCTCCCAAAAAAATCAATTCAACTTATATTATAATATGTTCTAACTTCAAAATGTGTTAAGTAATAATCGTATTAATAAAAACGTGAACATAAACATGTAAATTAAGTGAAAGAAAAATAAAGCTACATATCACACACTGAGCTCACGGCATGAAAATGACAATAGACAGCAACAATTTGTATATATAAAACGACACTGTTACGCACAATTGGCTTTGTGCACGGAAGCTCTAAGCTTTTTCAAAGTAGCCATAAGAAGAAATTGAAACTAACAAGGGAATTTTGCTGAGAAACCAATAGAAACAACTGGAATTGGTTCTGTTTTTTTCTTTTCTTTTTGCCTATTTTTTGGCCCCACTTGCATGTAACTTGATAGAAAATAAGAGTCTTTCAAAAAAGGTATCTAGGAAAAAAAATAGGCACAAATTATGCTTGTTTTTGAATTTTTGGCTCATTTGATAGCAACTATACCCACCATGAGAATACATAGCTCAACAAGCACCTTTTTTGGGTCCCAATATAAAAGGTGAGTAGGTGTAAGTGAGCTGCATTTCACCAGACTCCGTTCCCATTCTAATTTTAGAATGTAAATAATACTTTAGGTTTTAGTGCATCGTTCAAAAAACATATTGATGTTGATAATAATATGATATTACGTGATCAATGCAAATAGACAATTCAACCAATCTTTTCAAAAATCTGACTAGTTGTTAAATATTGAAAATTTTGATTTAATTACTTTTTTTCATGTAATGATGATCTGTCATCTAATTCTGCTATAAAATATTCAAATCCTAAACAGGTAAATTTGGTCTGAGGTCCCAAATAAGAAAAATAGTTAAGGAATGGTCCCGTAAATGAAAATATTTAATGTGAAGTCTCATTGACAACATGAGGTGTTGTCAACACAACGCATGATATTGTCAATATAAGGACCTCATGTTGTCAATGGGACCTCTCATTAAATATTTTTGTCAATACAAGGACCTCATGTTGTTAATGGGACATCTCGTTAAATATTTTTATCTATGGGATCATTCCTTAAATATTTTGCTTATTTGAAACCTGAGACTAAATCTCCCAAAAAAAAAGGCAATCCTCATATTTCAAATATAAGAGCAGGTACGGGGTTTTACTTTGATACCGAATAAAAGACATCAATTTATTTACTTTTATAGGTATACATATCTTTTTTGTTTAGAGTACTACTGAGCACTAAAAGTGGGCAAGTCTCAGCGAGTTCGCCACTTGTGAAGGCATAGCACGTTCTATTATATATTACCTAACTCTTGGTTGAAAAAATCACAATACCTCTTTGTCTTTTAGATTTATAATATTTTTTAAAATCTACTATTTAATTAATTGCACATATATAGTAGTTTTCAATGTAAATGATTAAAAATGATATTTTAAAAAACAAATCAACATATTTTCTTATAAATAGTAACTAAGCTAACATTTCTTAACAAAATATAAACACAGAGTCACAGACTATAAAGTGCTTGTTTGGAAACACCGTTTCCTAAAGGGTGCACATATTCCAATATAAAACCATCTTGAAATCTGTAAAAATCATCTCGAAATTCATAAACCATTTTGAAATCCGCAAAATACCTCAAAATATATAAACTCATTTCTCCAAACGGACTTCCCAAACTCATCAATTCAACTAGCTTCTTTATTGGCCTTCTAATGAATTCAACCTATCTTAGCTTTCAATTATAATAATAGGCGTACAATTTAATATAAAATAAAAGATTTTTATTTTCATGTTGTCATTTGTGAAAACAAAAATGTGAAAGTAGCCACTCAACGTGGGCCCAATGAATTGTATTCAACAAGTATAAAAGGTCGGCCCAACTTTGAAATTAAATGGAGCTAATATCAGTAGATTTCCATTTATTTTCCTTCCAGAAGCAAGGTATGATAAGCCTCCTTCTAGTGGGCCCATAAACTTTTTAAAAGTCCTTGTTAATGACGCTTTCAAGTCCCTTTAATTTAATTAATTAATCCACTTAAAAAGATGTCTCTTTTCAAGACCTAAAATTAAAACTAAAAAATTATTTAAAATAAAAAAATAAATATTCGTTAATTTTTTAATAAAAAATTGGAATAATTAATTAAGATGATTTTAGGATTAGCAAATTTTTTATAGAATCACTTACTATTTTCAATGTTTCATAAAAAAAATTTAGAACGAAGCTTAAAATATAACAAAAAGACAATTTTCATGAAGAAAAAAGAAAAATAAAGAGAACCAATAATATTAATTCCAATTCTCCCACATTTTTCAATTCAGGAAGGCAAAATAAAATATTTTATTAGACCTGAAAATTGACAGGTTTTACAAGTCAAACAAGTAACATCTCAATTCACAACTAAAGGAAAACATCACTAGAACACTCCAACTGATTTGTCCTTTCCCGGCAAACCATTACTGGTTTTGGTGGAAATGCAATATATATATATATATATATTCACATGACAATTAGAGGGATCTAATTAATTCTAAATCTTATTGAATTAAACTACCCCATCTGTCCTTTGCCTCCCAAAAAAAAAAAGAATAATCCATCTGTCCTAGATTTATTATTCGATTTGATATAGAAGAAAATTGAACGATTTGTTTTGATTAGTTTATTTGATCTCCTAAATTTATTATTTTTCTCTTAGTACAATTGCACATATAAAATTAGGTTATTATCAATATGTTAGTTTTTAATACAAATTTAAATGTTTTAGAAAAAATTGACATGTAATTATTATAAATAACTAAACATAATTAGTTATTTTATTTTTATATTTAGGACTCGATTGTGAAGACATATTACTAAAAGGTTTATAATTATAGAACAAAAGATTATTAAAATTTACTTAAAAAATAAAATTATTGAAAAAATAAAACTATCCAAATAAACTTTTTGACCGATTAAATGAGATAGGCAATTACACAAGTATACATGCTTTGTCCCTTTTTGTCCGAAAACCAGAATCGCCTTCAGCAATGTCTTTAATATTCATTCAGAATATTTTTATAAACATGTCCAAGTGTATTAATTATTATACATATTAAGGTTCAATTTTAACTATGCAGCGTCTAACACAGTTAAGATTTGGATATCGTAAAAGTAGATCATCTTTTAGAAATAGTGTAATTTTAACTACTTCGTTAAATTGATCCAAACATCTATTAGATACCCAAAAAAAGAATGTGTGGGTCCCACGTTAAAAAATGATGCTTGGGCTAATTTGAGGAAGTAGCTGAAATTGTGTCAATTTTTAAATATTATATTTACTTTTATACCCTTCAAAATTTAACTACGTTAGAGACTTCTAGCAAAAAAAAAAAAAAAACTTGTTTCTAAAATTGAACCTTTATCCCATTATATAACCTAACCTTGAGCACAGGTATTTTCATATATATGAACAGAGAAACAAATAATAATCAAACCCAGAACATAAAATCAATCGAAACAGAGGATTATTATTTGAAAACATACCTACATCAGAAGCTGCTAATCTGACATATAGATCTTGTCCTCCATCAGTATAAGCCCTCATATCTGCAAGTTCATCAGTCCACATAACACACCCAGTTCCTCCATTGGTGATATCCATATTGGCATAAGCTGTGCATGAACAATTCTTCTGACACAAACTTTCACACTCCATTAAGTTCATGCTTCTATTCGCAAATACCGAGGTTGTATCTGGCAGCTTCACGTTCTGTACCTTCAAGAACTTATCAGTCCTACAATCTAACCTCGTATTCCTCACACACCCATCAGACCCATCTCTTAGATTCCACGCTTGCATGTTCTTTGGTCTAAATCCTCTCATACACGTACAAACTGGTGAAGCGTTCGTATCACATATTCCATAAGGCCCGCATTCTTTGTAGTCATCGCATTGGTCTTTCGGAGCAATCCAGAACTGGGTCCAAACTTGGTTATCTGGTACCCAGGTTAAGCGTTGAAGCTCACCATTAGGTGTTACAGTGAGTCTTGAATATAAGGGTTGGGTTCCTATGTTGAAAGTGTAGTATAATTGGTGTTCATCCTCGTAGAAGTCGAACTTGATTGTGTCTGCCTCTGATTTCATTTCCGGGACCCCACTGAATCGGACACCGTTCCAAGGTCCACTCCTGTAGAGTTTTGTTTTGTTTTTCCACAGGAAAATCTCTGGTAGGCCAAGGAAATCGAGCTTGAAGGAGATAGCACCTGTGGAAGGATCTTGACTTGATCTCCATGATGTTATATGCTTCTCCATTTTTGAGTCGAAGTTATATAGAAGCTTCATGCCTGGTAAGAGTGTGTCTGTGGGGAAATCGAAGCTCTGCCACAAGGGATTCGAGGTAGATGCAGAAGAAGATTCTCTGATAATCATATTCCCTGAATCAAGAATCTGAAGAACCGGGTTTTTTGCTGTGGCGGTTTGGTTCGATGACCATATAGATTTCCCGATTCGATCCACAATCTCCATGTTTCCTGTGTCTCGTCCGATCTTGAGGAACCCATTTGGATCCTCAAGTGGGTCGTCTCTGTTTGCGACCCAAACCACTGTACGAACTTCAATGTTCTTGTACCAGATTCCCAGGTAGTATCTTGATGGTTCATCTGAAGAATAAGAGAAGAAACCCAGAACGAAAGTTCGGTTGGCTGATAAAAGTGTGTCGTTGGTTTTGAGAGATTGGGATGAATTTAATGTATCAGAAGAAAATAAAATTGCAGGGAAGAAAGAGAGGAAAGTGATGAAGAAGAAGAGGTTAGCGAAACCTCCCATAATGTCTGGTTTTGGAGAACAGAAAAGTTTGAGACTTTAGATTGTGAAGGTAGGTTGAGTTGTTGGATTTCATTTATATCCGAGGCCAATTTTCTCCTTGATTAATTAATTCTTTTATTACGGCTCCTTTAATAATTGATTTTGACTGTTGGACCGTTGCAAGTCCAATGGTATTTGTTTTGCTCTTTTTTTTTTTAAATTTTAATGCTTTATTAAATAATACCACATTCATTCAAACCATCCAAATTTAATCTAATTTGTTTTTTTTTTTGCCGAGAAATTTAATCTAATTTGTTAAGCTAATGAAAATGAGAAAAATAACCAGCTATATTTAGTTTGACAGAAAATAATTTAATATTTCTCAATTAAAATCTTAAGTTTTGAATTTCGTCCATATAAAATAATAAAAATTCATGGAGAGTCACTTCCAATATAAATCCTATAAAATACCATTATATATTTCAAAAGGTAAATTGTGGATTTATAACCCATTATTCAAATAGGACCACAAAATTTATTCTCCAAATATCTTATATGTGAGATCAAAAGAAATAATTTACATTTCTGAATTGAAGTGTTCAAAAGTGGGTTGGCTCAAATGTCATCCTCACTTGGCTACATAGCTACACGCGTTGGTGTGACGTAGACATTTTTCATTAAATAAATAGTCATAGACGAAGAAAAAGGATAGAAAAGAAAGAGAAGCACATAGAATCCAAAATTTTAAAGAGAAACTTTTAGTTGGTTTATTAGGTATGCAAGAAAAGAAGGTGGAACAGTTTGACAATGACAATGCTTGCTTTCACATTTAGTTCAACATTCGATGTTTCTCTTGCTTTTTCTTCTTTGAATATAATGCATCTCAATATTTGAAAAGGGCAAATATATATTGGTAAGATAATAATATTGATTGATGGAACGTGTGCCTGCTTTGACCTAATAGCGGTTATATTTGCATTTGGCGCTAAAATTTTTTAGCGCAAGGCCAAAAATAAAAATTTTGAAAAATTTACTATCAGATCCCAACAGGAAGAATTAATAAATAAAATTTTAAAGATTGGTAAAATTACCATCAGGTTTTAACAAGATTGACAAAATTACTATCAGATCCTAACTGTTGAGATTGTTAATGAATGCAACGACTGTTATTAATATAGCTTCTGAGGTTGTTAACGACAACTGCATGACAAACTCTAAAATCCTAAGAGAGCTTTTTGTAATCAATACCCCAACAACTATAATTAACAACATCACCAGCCGTTAATAACAATTGGATCAACTATCATTAACAACCCCGGTAGTTGATATTAACAACCAATTTAATCCAGTAATGAGAAGTTATAATTTTAATGACAATTAATTTGTTTTCTAACCGAAAAAAATCTATATAAGTTCATCAGAAATTATAACATATAGCTATTCATGCAGTAACATACATAGATATTTTCATCACATGTGTTTACATTTCAAGTGAAAGTCAATATCATATTTTATTAGTACATACTATAATATGATGTAATATCACATATTGTAAAAATATACTTATAAAATATCTACATAATACAGTATCTTGCTAATAATAATTATCAAATTATATCATAATCTCACATCATATCCCCTCTATTTCAATTAAATTAGAATCCTTCAAATAATATTTGTCATTAAAATTAGAACTTCTCAACACTATATTAATAACCCCAGTTGTCATGCAATTAACATTAACAACCTCGGTAGCTATATTAATAACAATCGCTGCCTTCGTTAACAACACCAGCAGCTGAAATCGGATGGTAATTGCTAATTAATCTTGCTGGAACCTGATGGTAATTTTACCAATCTTTGAGACATTTTGTTCATTAATTCTTTTTGCTGGGACCTAATGATAAATTTCTGAAAACTTTTCCCGCCAACATTTAGCTATATTTTACTGTTTAATCTTGCTGATTGGATTTTATTGTTTAGTTATATTTAATATATTACAATTAGTTATATTTTCAATTAGTTTAATATATATAATAAATTTATATATTAGAAAATAAAAATATTATAATTAATATATTGCACATCTATTAATTAATACTCAATATATAAATTTACATTTTAAATTTTTATAAATAATTAATAAATTAATTTGGTAAATAAATTAGTAATATTCAATATGTAAATTATACAAAGTCAAATAATATGTAATATTACATAATATATATATATATCAAATGTCCAAATAAATACATATTTGTTTCGAGTAAAAACATATTAATCAAAAAATAAATCAAGGATTCGGTAGTCGGGGTTGGGGTCATCCTGATCTTTCGGAGGTTGTTCATGATTATGGGTAGACTGTCAAGGTTGGACATCGATATGAGCTGGTGGAATCATGAAGTTGGGCACATGAGGGAGCTGTAGGTAAGCAGAGCCAAGTTGGGCTATCTGAAATGCCATCTATAGCATGACATTTGCAGTCTCTCTCCACATCTCCATCTACACTAGCGTATACACCAACACTTGAGTAGCATGCACCTGGATCTCCTCTCTGATCTCAACACGCAAGTCATCCACTGAAGTATTGTTTTGCCTTATGGGTTTATATGTGATCTCCTGGGACGCAGCAATAGAAGATGAAGTTCTGGCTTCATTTTTGCTTTCGTTGTATACAACGGTTCTCGTTGCTCTAAACTTGAAACCTGAAAGTCATCTGGGATGATGATCACGCCCTGGCCTAAGTGAGCCAGGGGTTTATCAAACTCGCTGAACTCAACAACAGCTCGTTGAATACACTCATAATAAATATTATAGACATAAAATTATTACATGTATATATCTACTTGGATATGTGGTTGGTCTTTTAGCTCTTTCTATGTCTCACATAATAGACATAAAAAAATCTATTACAGAAGTATTAAATTTCAATTCAATTAACTAACCTAGTCTGTCAACTAAGCAATGATTTTCTAATGACCAATTGGAATAATATGTCTATTAAATAAAATTTGGACCAAATTTTCTAGTAGCTTCGTGGATGGTTTCTAGATCCTCATGACTAATAGAAATATGTTGAACCTGCTGGACCGATACATAAAATAATGTAATGTAATAGAATAAAGAAACTCATGGGAATCAAATTGGGGAATATTCAACAAGTTATATTGAATTTGGCCAAAAAAAAGTTATATTCAAGTTGAAAATTTAAAAAAAAAATAATAAAACAGTATTAAAAGTTGAAAATTTAGGGTGAAAATTAATTAGATGCACCATTGTTTTCAATCCTTAATCTGAATTTTGGAAACTTGACACGTTGATCGGACTTATTGTCTTCATATGCAAACAAATTGAGGATGGACATGTAAAATTAATAGAAGCTATTAGTGAATTTTAAGTTCTCACTACCAGAAAAATATCATTTAGTGACGGAAAATTCTTCGCTAAATAACTATTTTCCGTTACTAAAATGAGGAGTCGCTAATATTTTTCGTCGTTAAATGAAATTTTTTTTTATAGAAAATAGCTATTTAACAATAAATTTTTTTATCGCTAAATGACATTTTTGTGATAGTGTTTATGCTAAATTCCCGTCCATCAAAGATTGATCACAAAGGCAAATTTAAAATAAATGAAATGTATGGGTCCATTGAGACAGTTTTCTCATTTTTCTTTTAAAAGCATCCTACTTATTCTCACTCTCCTTTTTAAAAGATTTTTGGTATTATGTGACTCGTACTAATCGGTAAAGTTTAAATGTTATTAATATTAGAAGGGGGCGACTTTCTTAACTTTAATTTTATTTTAAGTTAAAGTATATGTTTAATTCTTTAAATTTATATTAAATTTTATTTTAATCCCTTATGTTTAAAAGGTATATGTTTAGTTTTTTTATCTTAATATTGTTAGTTTCTCTTAATGAAATATAATTACTCAACAAATTTAAACAGTGATTTTACAATTAAATGTTGATAAAATATATTTAAATTTTAATTATTTAATATAATAACTTTTATATTTTAAAATGTTATCATGTTTTATCACCATTTAACTGCAGAATCACCGATAAAATTTACTGAGTAAGCAGTTTTTATTAAATGAAACTAACGGTATTAAGATAAAATGACTAAAACTATATTTTTTAAAAAATATAAGAGACCAAACTGAAATTTAATGTAAATTTAAAGAACCAAGTGTATACTTTATCTTTTATTTTATTTTTTAGTAAAAGTCCACTACCAGAAAAAAATGCTATTTACCGACGGAAAATACATTGTTAAATGGCTATTTTCCGTCACTAAAACGATGGTCGCTAACATTTTCCGTTGCTAAATGTAAATTTTCTGATGGATAATAACCATTTAGTAATGGATTTTTTCGTCGTTCAATGACATTTTTCTGGTAGTGATCTTACTTTAAAATTTTTTCTCTAATTACATGTATTATTTTCATTAGGAACTATCTTAGTTGAGGTGCTCTAGGGCATTTCAACTTTCACCTCTCTTGAGAAAACGGGAAAAAATTATGCGTGTTAATCCAAGAGTTATTCCCATTGTTGGCTAATACTTTGGATTAGTTTGTGCATCCAACCGATTCAATTCTGATATCTGTTGGCCCAATAAACTTGTGAAAGTTTTCAAATTTTTAATTTAAACAAAAGTTAGGCTTTAGTTAGAGATGTACAAGGAACCCTTGTCCGGTCAGCCTCGACTCGATCAGACCTGAAGACAAACCCAATATGTAAATATCAGTTCAAAAGAAAAATGGACAAGATCGGGTTGGACTGGACATCAAGTGTTAATGAGATTATATAGTCCAATCCAACCCGATAATAATATTTTAACTTAAAATTTTTTATTACTCAAATTTAAAGCTACGTTCATTCTTAAAACTTGTGTGCTTTATTACTTATCTACTTTAAACAATGCATACTATGGGGATATTATTTTTTGATTTTCAATGAAAAAATGCATATACTCTTCTTCATGCTTCCTCCATTAGTTTTGTTTTTTGGGGGGGGGGGGAGGGGAACGGCAATTTGGATTATAGACAGTCTGCTAACCCGATGGATTAAATCCAACCTGATCCAGTATCAGGCCAAACAAAACAAATATAAAAATAATAAGACCAAAACACCATAAACAAAAAGGAAATCCCCTTCATTGGTATGCCCCCTTCCATTAATTGAATTATGTCTGCTCCTTATCCCTATTATTTTAAAGAGATAATACCTCCTGTTGTTTAGGTCCTCTCCTTATGTTCATAAAATTCGAGTTACATAAACAAGTGGAGAAATTTTCAAATTAAGAAGATCAAAAGTTAACTCACTTTATTAGAGTATGGATCGAGTTTTATTACTAACATGAGAACCTTATTAACAAATAAGATCGTGAGCATCTATGTAAGCATGCTTAAGCTCATTAAACTCAATAGCTTAGCCAATAATAAAATGAAGTTGGACCATTTTTCACAAAATTCTTATGTATAGTCTTAAGAATGGAAACATATACAATGGACTCAGTTACCGGCTTTGTATGAAAGGAAAAGAGCTATATATCTATGTACCCTGATTTTATTTGTAGAGAGAGTGGAAAGGAAACAAATGTAATACAAAAGGCAAGTGAAAATTAATGCATATGGTTCTATCTTCCTAACACCATTGTAACTGTAAGTTCATTCAAAGAAACATCAAGACCTTCATTGTAAAAATCTCTGTCTTCAGATCTTCTTCTCAAGGATGTAAGCAAAGGTTGTCTTGGCAAAGGAAGATTGGTTGCTTCACTTTCTAGCATCAATACCACAGAAGACATGGTTGGTCTATTAGCTGCTGAATCTTGCACACACAACATCCCTATGTGTATGCATCTCAAAACCATGTTCTGCTGACTTGTATCACGAATCGAAGAATCAACAAGCTCCATTGCTCTATTCTCATTCCAAAGATGCCAGGCCTGCACATATTCCATCAAATAACACATTTAACTTTCAGCTATGCAGTTGAAGATGACTCTCCTTGCACAAAAAGAATTTACTCATGGTGATTAGCAACTTTCCAATGATATATCACATGTTGGTGAAAAGTTTGTAAATTGTTTTGAATAGAAGTCACTTACGTATCCTATGAGACTTGAGTCATCGGAATGACGAAAGCTAGTGTTTCTGCGACCGCTTAAGATCTCAAGTAATAATACACCAAAACTATAGACATCGGATTTAATTGAGAATAGGCCTTCCATTGCATACTCAGGGGACATGTAACCGCTACAAGTGTATGGTTTTATATAGATGTCAGTCTAGATTCGAGTAAGGATTTAGAAGTGAAAGGTTTAGTTTGAAGGAAAAATTAAAGCATGCTTACTATGTGCCAACTACTCTGGTAGTGTTCGCCTCATTTTGGCCTCCTCCAAATATCCTAGCTAGTCCAAAGTCTGCAATTTTTGGGTTCATGTCTTCATCTAAAAGGATGTTGCTTGCTTTTAAATCTCGATGAATTATTCGAAGTCTTGCATCTCGATGCAAATAAAGCAACCCTCTTGCAATCCCTTCTATGATTTCAAAGCGCTTATTCCAGCTAAGCTGTTGCTGTTTGATAGGATCTACGCCAAAAAGTATTAAAAGCTTGTAAGAATAATCCATTATTAAGCTGTGTAGTTAGTTTTTCATTTTCAATGCGTAATAGTTCTAAAAATACTGAAAGAATATAAAAGATAGTTCATAATAGAGAGAAACGAACCAAATAAAAAGTGATCCAAGCTTTTGTTTGGCATATATTCATATACCAACAACTTCTCTTCTCCTTGAATGGAACATCCTAATAGTCTAACAAGGTTTCTATGTTGTAGTTTGGCAATCAATACCATCTCATTCTTAAACTCCTCTTGACCTTGTCCAGATCTTCTTGAAAGCCTCTTAACGGCAATTTGCTCGCCCCCGCGAAGCTTTCCCTATTGAAATGAATGAAGAAAAACTTCATCAGATTTTTTTCTCCCCCAAATTTACTTTCCTAAAAAAGGCAAGCTCACAGAAGCAGTTTTACCTTGTAGACAGGACCAAATCCTCCTTGCCCAAGCTTATTTTGCTCTGAGAAATTGTCTGTGGCTATTGCAATACAATCAAAATTGAATAATGGCAGTTCTGGTCCACTTAGTTCATGACCTTCCAATTCAGCTGATCCTGAAAATTCTGTAGAAACTTGTCTACTCTTGCTTCGTGTAATATCAAAAACAGGAATATCGCTTGTTTTACAGCATGAAGCTGCAGCAACTGCTCGCAGAAACAGAAAGAAAGGCAGAAAAACATGCATGAGCTGAAGAGTAAGAAGCATATATATATATATATATATATATTATTCCATCAGAAGGGGGAAAATTTGGGAAATAAATTTTTTACCTTTTCTTCCCTTGAACCTCCACAACAACCAAAGAAAGATTCCGAGGCAGATTAAACCCAACACAACAACAATTATTATCACAATCTTGATCCTTTTCTTCCCACCACCTGTATTTATACAGAAACAGAATTCATATTCAGCAATCACAACCTGACTATTAATGAAACTAGTAAGATATTGTCTGAGATTCTTAACAAAAAAAGTGATATACTCCTTTTCATCAATTTTTGTTGACAATAAAATTAACAGAAAAGAAATCAATGGATCCATTGTTTGTTGAGATAGTGAAATTTCTTCAAAATAATTTTACCAAACTAAGAAAAAATTGAACATGCACAATCTGCACCAGAAATACCTAAGTTTTTCTTCTAGATTGAAAACATAGAAGATAGACTGATATAATGACTTTCTAAAAACAAAATCATGATTGATGATAAGAAGAAATACCAATAAGGGTATCTTTACCTTACCTAAATCAGAATGAGCAAGGCGAATGTAGAGTGTATTTCCTCCTCCATCTTCAAAGTCCTTAATATCAAGTAACTCACCATGCCAAATCAGGCATCCAATTCCATTAACAGAAGTATATGCAGTGCAATTAGTATCCCGCAAGCAATAACTCTCACAATCATTCTTGTCCTGAGGATCCACCAAGGTCGCGAAATCAGGCAACTTCTTGCATTGCAGCCTAAAGAAGCCATCTTCTTCAACATCCATTTCTGTTGCAGCAACAGAACTAGCATTATTACTGTTACTATTCCTCTCAGACTTCAAAGGTGTCATCCTCTTACACCCACCAGCCCAATTCCCTTTAGTCCACTCATCCACTTCCTTCGGCTCGAAACCTCTTATGCAAACACATTTCATTGGAGAAAGAAAGCTGCATTCTGCAAAACTCCCACACTTGTTATAAATCTCACAATCATTATATGGCTCTTCCTGTGTTCTGATCCACCTTTTCTCACCCTCGTTCCATTTGAATTGCCTCTCAAACCCATCCCAACCTATCTGAAACCTCACCTTCTCAGTGTTGTTCAATGGGGTATAAGCTAAATGCCTTTCTCCATTTCCATCAGTGTTGAGTCTGAATCCATAGAGATAACTTCCCGTCATGTTCGAAACTCCTGTGAATATTCTTCCATCCCAATAACCACTTCTCCACCTTCTTTTTTCTCCTTCCCAAATCACTATCTGGGTTGATGCTCGTGGATCGATTCCCATTGAGTAATTTCCTCTAGCAGGATCTGTGCTAGATCTCCATGACACAAAAGATCGAATCTCACCCTTTGAAGGATTCACTGGTATGGTCATACCTGGAAGAAACGTGTCGGTTGGATGATCAAAGCTCTTCCATATTTCATTTCCATCATCCGTGGTGGAAAGAACAAGATTTCCATCATCATTTAGAACAGCTGCTGTGTTATTCTTGGTGTTCGTTACGTTGCTCGACCACACTTGATTCTTATCTCCGTCGAAGATGACCAAATTTCCATCGTTTTCAATAGTTATAACCCCTACTCTTCCTTCTATGGGTTTGTCTCTGTTCGCAACCCATATGAATGCCGTTCCGGGAATTCTGTAGTACCAAATTCCAACGTATCTCAAGGAGCTGTTATTATCTAAACTGAAGAACCCAATTTCGAAATTGAGTTCTTCTGATATTAAATTGTCACCATCTGGTCCGTCTCTGATCAATTTGCCTGGATTAATGGAACTCGCTGCATGTGACAACAGAGTAAGAAAACAGAGAATGAACAAGAAAGGCAACAGAAGAGGAAATATTATAGTTTTGAGTGCAAGAATCATGTCTCTGGCTGGTATTCTGGAAATGGGTATGACGAAACCAGAGTGATAATCAACAAAGAAGAATAAGAAGAAGATGCAGGCGAAGAAAATTCAATGAAGTGGGGCGCTAAAAATTGGGGTGGTGGTCCAGTTTTAGGTGGTGAATCTTCATGACACGGGCTGCGAATTTTGGGAGAAAATAAAGGCATGAAATCCAGTTTTGTCAATGACGCCATGAGATTGAGGAGCAAGTTGAAATTCATAATCGACGTTCACAAAAAAGCGTGTACCATGTTAATTTTATTATTTTTATAGGACAAAAATGAAATACAATAATAATTAAACTTTGAATTAAATGGAATTATGACTAGTCATTGACCCTAGTGTCTCCCCCAGCCTCCCACCCAGAAGAACCATGGTTACGTTGAAATAGATATATATCCAAATCAAAAAAGTATTTGATACTTTGGATTGAAATATTTAAATAAAAAGAAGCATAATGACAATTCAAATCCCAAATTTTTGGTTTAAAAATGCAAGCATATTTATAAATTTTTACCAAAATTCCTTGAACATCCAGCTTATTTGGCAAAGGGTTGAAGAGAGCCAAAAACATGTTCAACACTATTTTTCCGTAAAACGAGATAATCTCCTTCACATATTTACCTCGACTTGGGTAAAAGTACTTATATGCAACGTTTTCAAACAGACCCATTATATACTTCTTAGATATACCAGATACATCATTAATGTTTACATGATTGATGTACATTCTTGTCTATTTTGCCATAATATATAATAATTAAATTTAGAATGGTAGTTCAGATTTGCTCCAAAAAAAAAAGAATGGTAGTTCAGAAAACTAGGAAATCAAACTAAAATCTTGTATAATGTTAGAGTATTAAATGTGCACCTTTTTCTATTTTATTCTTTATAATAGTAGTATTCTAGAATGATTATTTAAGGATGACCATAGGTACAACGAAACCAGGTGAGACAAAGAATGGACTAATTATTAATTAATTACGCAATTAATTAACGAAATGATGCCTATTATCGTTTTACTTTGTTTCTAGTGGAACATATAAAATTAATGGGTTAGGATTTAGGACTGGATTAGGTGGGCATATGGGACCCACTAGGCAAATAATCCAACTTTGCGAAACTTCGTCTAATAATCACTGTATTAATGCTCATAACATGACTGATGATACAATAAGGAAGACCTTTCCTAGCATTTTTAATATTAAATATTTTGTTTAGAATATCAATATTTTCTCTAAATATTAAGGGGAAACTGGAAAAAGAAATTGTAATTGAAAACTTTATTGATGAGAAAAACCTAATACGTAACAACCGACAAAAATTTGCATATTACTGATACATTCAGTATATAAAATATATATTAAGGTCATTCTATCCAATAAAATTTTTAAGGGAAATCGCTATCAACTCTCAAAGAAAGCATTTAATCACAGAAAAAAAACCTCATAATGAATTAATAATATATATAATAATGAAGCCCGCAGTAAGGAATTACAATAACTTTTGCTTATTTTCAGGTTATTATATTTATTTTTTAAAATTTTATAATGATTTACTCAATTTCAACAGAAAAGTTTTCGTCAATTTTCCTAATTATTAATTATTTTTAATATTTTCTAATTAGTGTAAGTAACCTCCTCACTATGCAATTGTTAACCTAGCTAATTCATCTAATTAGATAACTTGGATTTTCAGAAAGGTTCCAATATGTAATCAATACATACATACATATATATATACATACAGATGTTAAATACGTATCTAGATATGTATGTATATGCATACAAGCTCCATTGAAATAATTGAATTTTTTAAGGAAAAATTATAGAAAAAGAATTTGAAAATTGAAAAATTTCAAATGATGGTTGTCTTATATTCTTAATAAGGTATTGTATATTCTTGATAAATAATTGACAACTTATTATTTATTGGAAATACCTTATTTGAAATTTTACAATTATCAAATTCCTTTTTATCATATTCCCATTTATTTATTGAACACTTGGACTGAAAAAGAAAGGTGTATAAAATATATTGCAGAATATGAGATAATTGTTTTTTTTTCAAAAGGGTTAAATGGGTTTGTTTTATTGTGTGTGCAATAATTTAGTTTCTTTCTATTTATTTTATCAGTGTGGGAGCATTGGGGAGGTATATAATAAAAACATATATACGAACACAATATTCAATTATCAAATGCCTTGAGTTTGCTGGTAAAAGAAAACGATTTATTTAGTAAAGATAATAATATTGATGAAATAGATTGTACATAAATAAATATTTGTCTCTTTTAACAAAAAAAAAATGTCTTTTCTTTGTTTTTAGTTGTCTTTCTCACCGTCCTGTTGGGCATATAGAATACTAATAATTATATGTAGTAGTCTTGTCATTTTCAGTGGATTTTGTATTTATTTCCAACAAAACACACATTGAATTTACACCTAACAAATGGAAGAAATGATAATGTTATTAGAGAATTTAAATGTTGATAACATATGGTTAAATTTTAAAATATACAAATCATTATATTAAATAATGAATATTTAAATATATTTTAACATCATTTAATTTTATAACAATGATTGAATCGGTATTTTCCGTTAAGTAAAATTAACCGTGTTAACGTTAAACTTAAGGGACTAATATGAAACTTAAAAAGTAAATATATATTTTAACTTATTTTTAACTTTATACATATTTAATATATCATATAAAAATAAAGTTAATAAAATAATACATAAACGAAGGGTTAATATATATATATAGAAAATTTAAGGATGAGGTTGTCAATGTCACGTCTGACCTCTCTTTTGTTCCGATTTAAACATAAAAAAAGTGCCTTAGAAAAATAAATAAATAAAAAGTAGAAACAGTGAATTAGAGAGAAGGCACAACTAAAGGAAAAACTAAAAAGCGCAACAGGAAGATAGCCGTACTTAAAAATTGTGATCAAATTCAGCTTCGCAATCCAAATGGGATGCCACCGGTTATATTATGCAATACACGAATTCCATATTCTAACTTGATAGTATAAAGTATATTAATGAAAATATTTAACAAGTAGAAGTCGCTTTTTAAAGAATTTAAAAATGTAAATAATTTAACAAATAACATAACTATAATTAATATAATATACTTAGTTTAACTATAATATTTTTTTTAATAAATTAATTCAGAGACTTGGAGAAAATTACTTTCATGTCAATTGTCCCTTAATTCGGGGACATCGGATAAATAGAGAAAGTTGAGGTAAGAGACTTGTTTCTATTTAAGAGATCACAAGCCTTCATTGCTTTAAAAACATATGATGTATTATATTTTTGTTATTACTTATATATAATAATGACTCTTTTATTTTTATTTATAAGAAAATTTATTTATAATAATATACTTTAATTTTAAATCAATATTACAATAATATATATTTTTAATCATATTATATTTTTGCGTATAATAATATATATTTTCCATTTTTTATGGGTATTAATGGAGTAACATAAAAAACTATGATCGTAAAATTGCTAAAAGTATAAAAACTACAAATTTAGAGGAAAAATATATTTAAAAATATTTAACTTCCATAATATTACTTTCATACTTTGATTTTTATTTTCCTTTTTTCATCCTATTTCATTATGCACTTATGGTATGAACAAAAGTTTCATATGCCTGAATTATCCTATATTTTACCTCTCTCATCAATTATTGGTTTTTTTTGCCCCACATCAATTATTGGCTCCTTACAAATCTAATTTTAAGCTTTATACAGTGAAAACTTTTTATCTAAAACATTATTATTTAAATTGTTACAATGAAATGCCTATCTTTTGAACCATAATTTATTAATTTTGGTGTTAATAGATGCTTCATTATTTTCTTTTTGAAAAAAAAACGTGTGTATTTGTGTGGACATGTTGATTCATGTAAAAGTAAAAGCCAACAATTCCAGTAACATAATGGACCAGTTTGGGAACGCGGTAGAGAAGTACTTTTACACAAGTCAAGGTAAATAAGTGGATGAGATTATCTCGTTTTACAGAAAAACACTGTTAAACGTACGTTTAACTTTTACAAATGTTGTTGTAAACAAACCCAATAACCTTCTCATGTGTATAAGTGAAACTCAGCCTAGTAATAATTTGTAGAGAAAATTCAAAAGAGACATACTGTGAAGTCAAACTAGAACAAAAAAAAAAGTGCAGTTTTCATTATCTGGAAGTGTTATTATTTTTTTAAGTAAATATTGGAGGAAATATTATACTATTTATATTTAGCCTGATGATTAGATATATTTTGAAGTGTTTACTCTCTTTTTTGCTTCTACATAAAAAAAAATCCAATTGTACAACGAACTCTTATATTTAGAAACAGATAGAATATTGATTTCACATACATGTGAAATTTCCCTCTAATTCAAGGAGGGGAGATCTATATGTATTTTATATTACCAATAAAAATGGGTTATATATATAATCAATATTTTTGCGTTTATTTGCAATGAAAAATAATAGTAATCCACTTCAGCTTTGAAAGAATAATAAATCGAATTAGGGCTAAATATCATTTTTAATGCAGAAGTTTTCGTGAAGTATCACTGGATATCCGGAAGTTTTTATGTAATTTTATCCTGAAAGTTTTGAATAGGCTCGATGTTACTTCAGAAATATAAAAATGTAACAATTACATGCATATTATAGTTTGATTGAATAAACTAACGATTAAAATTAAAAGTGGGAGGATATTGAACATATTTAAAATTTTTAGAGGAATATTGCACCGAAATAAACTATCAGGTAGTAAATATAACTTTAGCCCATTGAATCATATATGCTCATGCAATGTTGCTTTTTTGTCTTTCACAATCATTCCCTTCTATTTTTTTATTGCTTTTCAGTTCTATTATATATAATTTTTAATTTGTAGGATTCATTATATATATATATATATATATTGAAGAGTTATAAGCATCACTACGTAAAACTGACCAGAAACTCAACTCAACCCAATGAGTTACACGCAGTGGAAAAAAATTCTCATCACTCTCGAAAGTTTTTAAGGAAACAATCAAACAAATATATAATAAAAATTAAATAGTAACAGAGACATCAGAATTATTAATTAAAGTAAAAAATCGGGTGAAAACCACATATTGTTGAAACCAATGAAAACTAGCTCCACCAAGATCAATTAGATGTATATAAACGTGCAAACAACCATCCAAATAATTAAAGGTACAAATTTAAAATATAAAATAAATAAAATTCAAAAATACTCAAATTAAAAATGTAAAACAAACTCAATATAACTCTCTGCATAGTAAGGACCTAGTTATCTTACTAAGCATTTTGATTGGTAAGGAGGGCTAATTAAATCTAGACGGACGATATTTAATTTCGGTGGTCTAGATTTCATTTTTTAAAAGTCTATATTTTTTTAAAAAATTACTCCAGTACATGTAAAATAAAAAATAAAAACAATCTCTTAACTACTATTTTTTTAAAAATAAGTTTTTATTCAAGAAATTATAAGTTTTTTTAAAAAATTGAATATGAACCACTCACATCATATTTGATTAGCTCTCCTTAATAAGCAACAAATGTTTAACATGGTGACTAAGTCCATAGCAAGAAAGCCCAAACTCAACATCCAGATACCATCCAAGGAAAATCCCTAATTGGATCCAAAACTCCATTTGGTTGAAAACATAATTTTTTTATAAGCATCAATAAAAACATTTAAATGCGATAATATTAAAGATGTTATATAAATTATGTGTGAAAGAAAAATATTTAGTAATCCTTAAAATTACAAAATGTATTATAGAAAATTACGAAGAACATATACTGAAAAAATGTTGTACGTATTGGACCGAATAAAGGTGCTTCTTTGCAAGGTCCTTGTTGCGGCAGGTGAGACCACCGGTGCTCTTTCATTTGGTAGGAAATAAAGACAATGACAATTTATTTTTTTGATAATTAAAAAGTTTTAGGTGAATTAAGTTGCAAAGCTTAATTACCAGAGTCAGAACATGCCTCTAGACTCGAAGAATATTTATTTATGTATTTACAGATTGTCCGCTAATAAAATTCTTACATCAATATTAAGATTTACATATAAATTTTATAGGATGTAAGCCAATTAGTTATTGACTGAGTCAACGGTAAATAAAGATATGTGCTTATTTTCATAAGCACGTTTAACAGTGCTTTTCCGCAAAACGAAACAATCTCCTCCACATATTTGCCTCGGCTTGTGTGAATAAGCACTTATAAGTGGATTATGGTAGTTTACCAAACGGCCCAATCTAAGTCAACAACGTTTCTTGTTCTTTAAACAGAATCTTCAAAGTAGACAGCTATGGAATCTTCAAACTTGCATCCATGTGGTTCAAGTTGTCGGCAAGGCAGGTTTGAAGTCGCATAACTTTAGAACCTTTTAAGGATTAAAAATAAATAAAAATTTATTTTAATTTTTTTATGGGACCACTACTTTTTTTTTAAAAAAATAAAAGAATAACGAAGAAAGGAAATAAGTAGGATTAAGCTTTGACTAGAGATTCTATTCATAACTTAATGGAAGTGCTCAATTTAGAAAATTGGTATAAAAAGATGGTACGTAAATGTGGTTGAACTTATTAAATGTGCAAAAAAAAAACTGTTAATGAAATTTCAAAACTAACCTTAATTATTTTATGAATTCATGGTGCAACTTGCTTATCCTTATTCTTAAAGAAAATAATATTTTTGAGAAAAATGTAATTAATACTGGATAAAGTAATATGTATTACATAGGAAGGGAGACTGACTCACATCCACACGCATCACATACCTACTTTGGAAGTTTTTTTTGGAACCTACTTTGGAAGTTAGATTTTATCAAGGTTAAAAAAAGGGACCGAGAATTAAATCGGGTGAGACAATGGTTCAAAAGTTTGCTGGATTAGATCGGAATCAGCCTAAAGTTATACTGACTATATTAAAATAATAAAATTTAGTATATTATATTTTATTTTATAAAAATTAATTGGTAAAACCTAAATATTATTTTATTTTACTCATATTTTAATTTTTTAGAGATTAATTAAATATCAATGATAAAAAATTGTGATAAAAGAATTTATTTTATTTTATTTCCTCATCACTAAATTTGTTTAATTTTATCTTTGTTCGAATATAGGCCACCCTTGATGAATTAGGCCCAAGTTCATGGGCTAGGTCAAATGCGTAAACATGAACCTTAGTGGGAAACTATAAGAGGGGGGAAGTGATTCCCTAAAGGCGGCAGATATAACGCACAAAGAAAACAAGTTTTATCCCTTCCCTTTTCTCTTTCAGAGAATCCTCTCATCTCCTCTCCTCTCTTCTTGCCTTCGGTGCTTTTGCTGTGTCTTGTGTTTGGATCCACCATTGTGATCCGTGGGTATCTGCAGATTCGTAATTCGACATCTCCAGGTATGTCCGAAATCCTTCAATCTTAATTGGGATAAAAGAAGAGACCACTTCACGTTGGAGGGAGAGGAAAAGATTTGTTGAGTTTCTAAGAAGGAAATAATTTTGTTTGTTTGTTTGTTTGTTTAAGATGTGAGGTCGGTTGCAAAAGGAGGATGGGGAAGAGGATGAAGACATGTTGTAATTAGAGGACACATACCTATTCCATTAAAAAAAAGGACGATAATGGATTATTGAATGGATGTTTTCTTTTTCTCTTCTTTCGCTAATCACATGCATTCCCTTATTAGAAACAATTCAGTTTTAGACACTGTTGGGTACTAAATATTGGTATATCTTACGGTGAAAATTTAGACATTGATTTATTACGTTAGAAATATCAGTTCCTTCCACTAAGGGCTCATTTGTACCCCGTTTCAAAATTTATGTTTTAGCGCAAAACATAAATTTTGTCTAAATACTCATATTTTCTTAAAATTTAGATTTGAAATCAAAGTTTTAAAAAGAATCATTTTTTTGTCAAATCACACTCTCTTATAATAAATTTTTCCTTCTTTTTTTTACTTTTTACCTCAGAATCCGTAAAAGTTATTCTTACAAAATATATTCTATAAAATTTAGGTTTTTCTTCGAACTCTGTAAAACTTATTCTCTACTGAACTTCCAAATTACCTATAAATTTAACTCCCTGGTTGGTTGGTTGGTTGAAGTGACATCTTCAAATAGCAAGTTCAGAAATTTTTTAGTTCACGGGTCGCATAACTTTGGAACCTTTTGAGGATTATTTTAATTTTTTTATACGGGTCCACTACTTTTTTTTTTAAAAAATAAAAGAATAACGAAGAAAGGAAATAAGTAGGATTAAGCTTTGACTAGATATTCTATTCATAACTTAATGGAAGTGCTCAATTTAGAAAATTGGCATAAAACGATGGTACGTAAACGTGGTTGACCTTATTAAATGTGCAAAAAAAACTTTTCATGAGATTTCAAACTAACCTTAATTATTGAAAAATTTATTCTGAGGTCCCAAATAAAAAATTTATTTACGAAAAGGTCCCATCGATAAAAATATTTATTATGAGGTTCCAAGCGCTGATGTTGACAACATAAGGTCCTTATATCGACAACAGTATACGCTGTTGTTGACAACACCACGCGCGATTGTAATGATAACACCATATGCTGATAATGACAACACCATGCGCTGATGTTGACAATATGAGGTCATGCATTGGGACCTCAGAATAAATATTTTCATCCATGGGACATTTTTGTAAATAAGTTTCTTATTTGGGATCTCATACTAAATTTCCCTTAATTATTTTATGAATTCATGGTGCAACTTGCTTATCCTTATTCTTAAAGAAAATAATATTTTTGAGAAAATGTAATTAAAACTTGATAAAGTAATCTGTATTACATAGGAAGAGAGACTCACATCCACAAGCATCACATACCTACTTTGAAAGTTTTTTTTAATGGAACCCACTTTGAAAGTTAGATTTTATCAAGTTTCAAAAAAGGGACTTATAATTAAATCAGGTAAAACAGTGGTTTAAAGAGTTAATGGTTTAGATTGAAATCAACCTAGCTAGAATTATACTGACTATATTAAAATAATAGAAATTAGTATATTATATTTTATTTTATAAAAATTAATTGGAAAATCTAAAAAATATTTTATTTTACTCATATTTTAAATTTTTTGAGTTTAATTAAATATCACTGGCAAAAAAAATTGGGATAAAAGAATTTATTTTATTTTATTTCCTCATCACTAAATTTGTTTAATTTTATCTTAATTGGGATAAAAGAAAAGACCACTTCACGTTGGAGGGAGAGGAAAAGATTTGTTGAGTTTCTGAAAAGGAAAGAGAAGGAGAAGGAGAAAATGAAAAAGGAAATAATTTTGTTTGTTTGCTTAAGATGTGAGGTCGGTTGCAAAAGGAGGATGGGGAAAGGAAGAAGACATGTTGTAATTAGAGGACACATACCTATTCCATAAAAAAAAAAGGACGATAATGGATTATTGAATGGGATGTTTTCTTTTTCTCTTCTTTTGCTAATTACATGCATTCCCTTATTAGAAACAATTCAGTTTTAGACATTGTTTGGTACTTGGTATATCTTAGTGAAAATTTATACATTGATTTATCACGTTAGAAATATCAATTCCTTCCACTAAGGGCTCGTTTGTACCTCATTTCAAAACTTATGTTTTGCTGAAGCCTAAATTTTGTTTAAATATTTATATTTTTTTAAAATATAGATTTGAAACCAAAGTTTTAAGAAAGTTATTTTCTTATCAAAGCACACTCTCTTATAATAAATTTTTCCTTCTTTTTTTTCTTACTTTTTACCTCAGAATCCGTAAAAGTTATTCTCCCAAAATATATTCTACAAAATTTAAGTTTTGCTTCGAACTCCGTAAAATTTATTCTCTACCGAACTTCTAAATCAGTTCTAAATTTAACTCTTGGTTGGTTGAAGTGATATCTTCGTATAGCAAAGTTCAGAAATTTTTTAGTTCACGCGGGCTAGCCTAACTTGCTAAATGTCATGTTTCTTTCAAAATATTCTTTTAAGTGATTTATCAACCAAAAAATATTATTCTTATAATAGTTGTGGGCTTGTGCCCTGCCTCATCCCTAGTTTGATGGTCCAATTTAAAAAAAAAGGTGAGGTGGGTCAACGGTCAACAATGAAGGGTCCAATTGTTGTACTTAATTTGGGTTGTCGTTTCAATTCCTGAATTGTCGTCTGGTCCGTTTCCGTGTCTAGGATATTTGTCGTTTCACATCACACAGTTTAGTCCTTCATTTTCAAATCATTTTAGATGTTATATATGTTGTAAAAATAGTATATTCGATCTTTAATGTAAAATCCGGTTGATTAATTTAAAAAAAATAATGAAACTAGTAAATACTAATTATAGTAAGTATTATATAATTACTTATACATATAATTAAATTATATAAATGTTTTAAAGCAATTTATTTAATTTCTCCATCTTAATCAACTAGGTCCTATAATAAGGACACGATGTAGTATTGCTTATGAAAATATCTTTACTCTTGTACATTTTAAACTGTGAAATTGAGGTAAAATAAAATCAACCCATCAACCATGACACGTTGAATTGACCAAAGTAGCAAGTCAATTAATTAATAGAACACTAACTGGTTTACACACACATAAAACATGAGTACATATTTCCATTTTATAATATAGGAATATACACACACATATGCTTTTGAGTAGCAAGGTTTGTCTTTGATTGGAAAACTTCTGGCTCATCTCTCTTTTTGTTGTGAAATTAGAGAATTTAGGAGTAGAAGATAATAATATTCTATAATTCCCTTTTTTACTTTGATTTTAATTCATTGGATTTTGTAGTAGGTTCCATTCTCATGATATCTCCAACAAGAAGAAAAAAGATATCAAATTGATCAAAACTAGGGTTGTACATTTTTTTCTTTCCTTATTTTAATATAAAATAAAGCTCTATCCTTGTAATTAAGTAATTAAGCCAAGAAGGAGCCTTTTGGTGTAATACAAGAACAACAATGCACGTGCCACGAATATTGATAAAATTCTTCTTCAAAATGGAATTTTTTGTTATTTTTCTGCCATTAAATACTATCTATTACCGCTATTATTGTTACTTTTTATTGGACAACTAACCCATTAAAAAAAAGAGGGGGTTCCAACAAAAAACATCTTCTACAACCACCAAAAGTATATTTCTAGATTTCGCATCTAATTGAATTGTAGAAATATGATAATCTCCTCCATGAATTTTTAGAAAAAAATATGTTAGATTCACATTTTATTTGACCCTCAGTTTCTAGTCTGAAGCTAATAATGTAGAAAACCCTCATCTTATATAGGCATGGAAATAGGCTAGGCTAGCTAGGCATTAATTAAATAGGTCTAGGCCTGTAATGAAGACATTGAACCTGAGCCTGGGCCTGAGCTTGAATGTAGGCTTTTTTTTTAGGCTCAAGCCGATAAGGAATTCCATTAATAACTGGCCATTTTGATCCTTTGAAACAACTCGATGAATTTAGTAGATCTTTTTAGGAGGCCCCAATGACCAAAGATAGAACCTATCCTATTTTTACAGTACGATGGCTGGCTGTTCACGAACTAGCGGTACCCACCGTTTCTTTTTTGGGGTCAATATCAACAATGCAGTTCATCCAACAATAAACCTAATCCGAATTATAGAGCTACGACACAATCAAACCGAAATGAACAAAATGTTGAATTGAATCGTACCAGTCTCTACTGGGGGTTATTACTCATTTTTGTACTTGCTATTTTATTTTCCAATTATTTCTTCAATTAAAATTAAGGGAATATTAAATATATATATATTAGGAATTCTCTTATCCCATTCGGAAGGATATAATTTCATAATTATCTATGATTGTTTATGTCTCTAGCATGACTACTTGATGAAATGTGGAGCAAAGTGGGATAAATGGCTGATACTACTGGAAGGATTCCTCTAGTCCGGATTGGGTTCATCCCTGTAGTAATCTGCTGAACTGAATATTCAAAATGAAAGCTTAAGAACTCAACAAGACCCATTTTTCTTTTCTTTAACGAGAGGGGGTCCTGTTGAATTCTTAATAATCATAAGATTTTTTATCCGTATAAATGTAAATGACAAAATAGAAATCTTTTTCCGATGTTTCAAAAAACTCCATTTTATTTTTTTCTGATGATATTTTTGAAAAATGAATTTCATTAATTGATTCAAAACATCTCTTTTTCGATAATATCTGTCAATACTTTCAAAGTGAAAATAAAGAAAACAAAAGGAAAACAAAGAAGGAATCACTTGATTTCCTTTTTTTGGGCGGCGCAAACACAAATAAAAAATAAAAAATAAATATAATTTCTAATTAGAATAGAACTAATTATAATAGAAAATGTAATTAAATATGGAATTAAAATGTTAAATATATTGTATTAAATATAATAATAGTAATATATTAATTATATTATATATATATTATCTATTTATATATATATATTTATATATATATTTTTATTTTTTCTATCTATTTTCGATCACATATCATGTGAAGCGAACCCTTTCTATGCTAAAAGAATCTTATTAAAAATTGGAGTATATAATATTAATATTTTTTGAAGAAATTCTATTTGTTCAATAAAATTCCCTCTCTTTTTTGTTTGTCGACTACTTTACTACTTCTTATATGTTACATGTTTATATGTTATATGCAAAAAAAAATATTATATGTCATTATGTCATAAAGGTTCTAATAAAAACTTAGAAAAAATCTAAACTAAGAATAGGGAATAGGATTCTTTGACGAATGAGATCAATAGACATTATTATATGAAAATATTTTAAAGAATATTTTGACACAAACAAGAAGGGTTCTAGGAAGACAAATGATCCCTCCTAGAATCCCCTTTTTTCAATTTTTACTTATACTATGCTTAAATAAAAATTGTTTCTAATCATTTTCCTAACCCCAACTATGATTTTGTTGTTCAATTAAGATAATACGGTTGTTAATAACCCATTGTTTTCGATTGCAAGATAAAATTAGACACTAGTTTATGAATTATGAAATAAATTGTATTTCGATGAATATGTATATAAGAAATAATCCAAGGGGATCCCTCTTTTTTTTTTATTATTGTATTCTATTCTTTTATGTTTTTCGTTCCTATTCTTCTTTTTTTATGTGCAAAACAAAAAGGGACTTAAAAAAATTAAAGGATTATTTTGTTTCTGATAGTTATTTATTTAATCAGTGGATAGGAGCATACTCTAGATCGGAATTGTGAGGAGTACTGCCTTATTTTTTTCTACAAACTTAAAGCCACATTTGTATTCTTTTTATATTATGCAGAAATGCTCTTTTTGAGAATTTACATAATCTCCATTACTAATCCTTTGTGTAAATTGTTGTTTCTAACCATCCATGCATTTTTTTTTATCAATCTTCCCTTATGGTAATACATGTATGGTAATTCATACAAACGGTAGCGAAAACTCAATAAGGTTGATCTTTTGAGCCCGCTTCAAAACAGGATGACTAATCAACCAATTTTGGGGTAAACATTGTCTTCCGCTTATAATTTTTTTTCCACTTAATTCTTATACATAGAAAATGAGACTCAATATTTTTACGGCAGATTCAAATGAAATTCAAATCATAGTATATTAATAATTTTAAATAATTTTATATTAATATTAAATATTTTATTATATTCTTAAATATTTAAATATTATATATTCAAAATTATATATATAAATATATATTTTATTTAATTTTATTACTAAATATTCTAAATATATTGAATTTCAATTTCATTAAATTCATAATTTAAATTAGAGAATATTAGAATATTAAATCAATGAATAATGAATAATATAGAAGCTGTTTTATTTCACTCATATAACTATCTTATTTAGTTCATCAATCCGAATTCCTAATAAAAATAATGAAAATCCAAAAATCAAGATATCTATTCCATTTTTTCTACCCCTTTCCCTTAAATTTCCTATAAAGAAGAAAAGAAATCAAGACGAAAAGAAAGGAGCATGGAAAAGTTTCTGTCTCAACGATTCACACGTAGAGATATTGATAACACACATAGAGTTAATGGTATTTCATAACTAATCAATTGAGCAGCAGCCCGTAGACCACCCAAAAAGGAATATTTATTATTTGACCCATATCCAGTTAGTTCCTCAAGCTTTTCTTCCTTGTTGGGCATGAAAATGGCATCACTCCTAGGCTCTCTTGGCTGTCCAAAAACCATGCAAATGGAAGGGAAGAGGAAGGGATTTTTTGTTTATTAAATCCTTCACAATTTGATGAATGGCCAAGATCTCTTCTTGATTTAATAATCTTGATCTTAAGGCCATAAATTAATCAACACCACATACATTTGCTAAGCTCTCATTGGTCTTCATAAAGTGGCATTAATTGGGTGTAACTAAGGAGTAACTAGAGGTTAGCGTTTAGTTATTATAACTAAATCAATTTACTTTCGGTTACTTTTACCGATTACATTTTTTATTGGTAATTTTATTCCGGTAAATTTTTCTTTGTTTTTCTGGAGATGTTCTCTTCCTCTTTTAATCTCCATATTTTTCTCATAATTATGGCAAAATTCTTATTCTAAAATCAACAGAGTTATTTTACCCTGTCAAAACCCCTGAAAACGTACTATCGGAGGGAAAAATATTTTTATGACATTAAAAATTACTATAATTTCTACTGACATTTTAACCCCTTTCCTTCCCTCAATCTTCCCTCTAGATTGTCTGTAATTAATTTTTGAAGAAAATTATATTTCAAGGATTTTCGGATCTTTTTCCCTTTGTTAAGGGAAATCGCCTTTATCGTACACTGTGCAATAATTTTATAAAATACTATAAAATTCACGTTATTTTTCTATACTTTAGTCTCTTATCTTTGAGCACTCTTGATACATTAAATAATTATTTTTCAGCTTTCTGCCCTTCAAAATTCTATAAACAGAAATTTAAGTTGGAACTCAAAGATTCAGGACATACATGGGTGATCAGTGAGTTGTGCTTTATCTTTTGGGCATCTGTAAATTTTTGGTCAACTGTTGACTTTGTCAAATGACCAAAATGCCCTTACCTTTTCTATTCTTTCAAAATACCAATTTTACCCTTGACTTTTACGCCCTTAATCTTTTTATTTAATGACATTTATGTCCTTCCCAAGGGTCACCCATCCTTCCATTACTCCAGGGTGAACATACTTAACTGCGGAGTTCTTATAAAATTTCATCCGCTAGGCCCAGTCTGACTTTGCATTTTCTGGCCCATTACGTCTCTCTTTTTATGTACTGTCTATCTCTGGGTTCTAATTCAATTCGTAACTACCAGATTAACATTTATTTCGGTTAACAGTAAAAATATGAATATTACATTTCTACACCCTTAAAATAAATTTCGTCCTTGAAATTTGCGTACCTTATGAAAAATAGCTCCGGATATCTGTTTCTCATGTCTTCCTCCGTTTCCCAGGTGGCTTCCTCAGCTGATGACTATCGGAATGCTTTGTCTTATGAGCTGCTTAATTTTCCAATCAACAATACAAGATGGTCTTACTTCATATGACAAATTATCTTGCAATGCAATATTTTCATGCTCTATAACATGTGCTGGGTCAGGATTACATTTCTTTAGTTGGGAAACATGGAAGACATTATGAATCAGACTCAAATTAGGGGGTAAGGCTAATCGATAGGCCACTAGTTCGACTCTATCTAAAATTTGGAATGGCCCAATGTACTTGGGATTGAGCTTTTTCAACATCAAAGATCGATCTAATCCTGTTGTTGGAGATACTCAAAGAAAAATAGGATCTCCAACTTCAAACTCTAAAGGTCATCTTCTCTGATCTGCGTAACTCTTCTGTTGACTTAGAGATGCTTGTAGCTTTGTCTTTATCATCTCTACTTTAGTAGCCGTTGTAACACACCTTATCTAATCCTCTTAGCTTCATTTTATGCTCATTTGGAACTACCTTTAGGCCTTGAATGACTTAGAGTAACCCAAGAATGGAAATTAAAAAAATTTCAAGTTTGGGGGTTACTGTTCACGTCACTATTTTCAGATTTTTGGCACAAATTTGAAAATTCATAACTAATTCTAGAAAAATTGAAATTGAGTGGTTCCAATTTCTATTTGAAGGTTATCAAATCCTCTATGAGGGAAAAATACTCATTGGGTCAGGAACTTGCCCATTTGAATCAGTTTATTGCGCAAAAATTCACTATTCATTTGGTAAATTTCCATTTTTTCAGGTTTTTCTCTGATTTTTCTCAAACTTGAGAAGACCATAACTCTTCATAAAAAACTCCAAATCTAGTGTTATTTAGCTCATTTTAAAGCTTGTAATATGAAGTATTTTTATGGAAAATTTCAAATCATTTGGAGTTCATTTACCATATTTCACGACAGCCCAAAATTAGGGTTTTGGTAAGCTTCCTAATCTCTTTTCATGAAATTCAACATTGTTATTTTCTTCCCTTAGGCATGCTTGTTTGCTTTCTTTCTTTGCTCATAATTAAACATGAATTAACCTATATCTAAAGCATGCTTTTACCTCTTCTTGGTTACCACTTATGTAGATGTTTAATTTACAAAACCACATACAAACTTGATTTAAAGTAACATTGAAAATACATAATCAAAACATCATCAAAGTGCCAAATAGACTTGTTCAAGCATCATTAATCTTGTCCTTTCCCTTTGATGAGCTTCCATGTAAAAATGGTTAGTGGAAAGAATGATATTTCATTAAAATCCTAATAGCAAAGTTTACTAACACACATAGGAAAATGCATGACATTCTTTAAATATAAATAGGAATGTTCAACAATTTAAAATGTGTACAAGAACATATTGATGCCTATGGCCATAGCATAATATTACTCATATACACACTTCATCAACATAATAATCATCAACAAGTCATGCATATTTTCAAGATCATTTCACAACAACGTTGATTAGAGTTAGAAAAGTTTGCTACCTTAACTTCTTAACTTTCCTTGGCACTTTGAAGCTTTTCTTGATCACTTGAAATTTGCTTAATTAATTTTCCAAATGGCTCCTTGAGTTCTCAACTTTCTAAACATGATTCAAGAACATAACCATTATTCTCAAATCATCAACCATGAAAGAAATTACAAAAACGCACTAAAATTCTTTCTTGCTTTTTTCAAGACCCTTAGAACTTTCAAACTTGATTTTATGATTTCTAATGCTTCCCAAATCCTTTTCTCACTTATACCCTACACAATTTTGCCTTCTAAAGCCGTTTGAAGCATCAAAATCATCAAAATCCAATTCCTTCCCACTGATCTTGGTCTGAACGAAAAACAGAACAAGTTAAAATATGATTTTCAACTTCTTACTTCACATACTTACATAATCGTATTCCTAAACCAATTTCCATGCATTATTTCATTCAAAACATCAGTTCCTTTCCAAATGAAAAATTGGACAGCATCTCCCATTAGGGTTTCATGATTCCCAAAATTCATACAAGCTTCAAAACAACACAAAACACACACCAATCAACTCCTTAACTTGCCTAGAGTTGTTTGGTGCCATTTGTTTGATCTAAATCTCTCTCTTCCTCATTTTCTTACTCAAGAACCAGAATTTTTCAGCAGCTAAATCCACCAAGAATCATGAAAATAAACCCATAAGATTAAAGAGGAGAGGCTAGAGATCAAGAATATAGAAGATTTCAAGCCTTAAACCCAAGTTTACCTTGAATTTTGAGTGAATTCTTTCTCTTGTTTATGAGCTATGAAATACACCTACTCTTATCTCTCTTTGCTTCAATTTTGTGTGAATAATGACTGAAGAGGATGAAGAAAATCTGATTTAATTCATGTGGAAATTGTTTAAAAGGCTAGGATTTGATCTTGAAATTTTAAGGTTGATCTAAGGGCTCAAAACCTTCCACCACACTTGACACTTACTTAGCTCTCATTGGTTGCATTTAATGAGCTCAAAAGGAAGATAAAAATCTGGTTGGGACTTTGGTTACACTAACCAAACCGATTACCATTCGGTTACACTATCCGGTTACAACTTTTACCGGTAAACATAATTTTATTCCGACAAATTTTTCTCTGCTTTTCTAGAGATATTTTATTCCTTTTTTAATCTCCATAATTTACTTATAATATGGTGAAATTATTATCCCAAAATTACCCATGGAACTTGTAACACTCCTTATTTTCCCTTAGAAGCTTCATATTAGATCACTATTGAACCACTTTACGGCCTTGGATAACTCAAATTGACCAAAGAAGTGAACTTGAAAATTTCAAAAACGTGTTATTGTTCATTTGGTCAATTTCCAGATTTCTGGCCCAAATTTGAA
>JANTPZ010091535.1:0-68827 GCA_025593235.1 Vachellia pachyceras
TCGACCGGCATCCCACTATCGTTGTCCTCATCGTCCATCTCACACGTCGTCCCGTCTCCAATCGTCAACTCGCCCATTGTTCGCGTTGCGGCGTCCGTCTGTGTGCTTGTGCAACCAAGTTCGTTCAGTTCGCTTCACCGGTCGCCGACAGTCACGTCGTCCGTTCAGTTCGACCTATCCCAGTCCCCTTCGCCGTTACCACTGCTTCGTGGCCCATGCGCGTCGCTCGTCGTCAACCCCATCTCGGTCAACGTCCGCTCAGTCGCCATCGTGAGCTCAGTCGAGATCTCAATTCCCGTCGGAGTCCTTGGAAGCTCAACCCAGTCTTAGTGCCCGTGCTCGTCCCCTGTTCGTTTCCCAGTGCTCCGTGCCGAACCAGTCGCGTCCTCTGCCCAGTTCATGTTCGTGTGTTAAAAAAAAAACCAAATTCCACCTTGAGGGCATGGTGGTTTTTAAGGGAGGGAGTAATGATAGGATCCTAGGAATAAGGAGTTAGTTGTTTGACCAAGTCTTTATTTAATTATTTAATTACTTATGTATTTATTAATTATGTAATGGATGTGTTAGTTATGCATGTAGGAGTTAGTGGGATAGTTATGGGTTAGTGGGGTTATGGAAGGAATTAGATAGAGTCAGTTACTACCCTTCCTCTATAAATATCCTAGTTGTATTCCAGATTAAGCATCGATGAATTGAATGAATTAGAATTTATATTGAGTATTGGAGATTCTCCTTTCCTCTTGGCTTCTTTTATCTTTCAATTGTGAGATACTTGCATTTGAGAGAAACTAGAAGAGATTGATGAGTTCTAGATCCTGGAACTTATCAAATACCTAACTCTTTAATCTATTTTAGTTTATGTAAATCAAGTCCTATTACATTAAATATAGCCAACGATGTCGCTGTTACCCACTATTCATTAGTTTGGGCTTGATAAGAAGCTTTGAAGGGACTGGAGTGGGATTATCAATCATAGTAACATCATATGGGGTGGAGGAGATAACTCACTCCATTGAGACAAAGACTAAACAAAAGATGGTAGAATTGTGGTTTAGGATGGGTGAAAGTGAGTTTCAAACCATCCTAATCCATACCATCCCATCAGCTATCAACAGTTAGGATACTCAGCCTATCCTACCAATCAACTCCTTAGTTCCTTATAAGTGAGATTGAAAAATTATCAAGATGTATTGTTCTGCACAACACCAAACTTTCAGTCATGTGGACTGCAATATTTTATACATTAGCAATCAGGAATTCATTATTTATCAAGTGTCATAAAAGCTATTGTCAACACAAGCAAAGCAACATAAGGTTGAGAAAGTGCAATAAATTACAATTCAAAATGTTAGACATCACACTACAAATTAAATATTAAATAATGATATAATATCAAAACAAAAGGTCAAAAACTTGTACTAATATATATTAAAATCATATTCAATATTATCTTGAAATTGATAAATAATAATAAATGAATATGTAATTTTTCACTAAATCCTATGCAGCAAAAGGTCTTGATGACAGATGGTCTGTGAAATAACTGTTTGTAATCAAAATACAGGTCAGGTTTCAGTTGGGGACAAAAGGAAAGAAAACTAGTTTGACAAAGGTCAAGTTTCCTAAAATTTAAACTATTATTCTAAAATATAGATTAGTACCAAACAATGAAAAGGGTGTTCATCCTGTTTGACCACGAAGCAAATATACAGTAAAAGAGATTTACATGACAGCTCCAACATAAAGAAAAAATAGTTACCATCATTTGGTTTTGCCTCAATAATAGGTATAGACTCTTCATCATTTGCACGATCATATCCAAATCTACGTTTCCAGGTTTCAGACTGTTCATCATATACAATCTTGTCCTTCTTACGCTTCTTTATGCCTGCAAAGTAACATAATAGAGTTTATTGGGTAAGATTAGTAAACAACATGGCCCAATGTGACTGGATCAAAACATAAAGGCTCAATTTAACAATGTATTAAAGCTCTCTATCATGCAAAAAACTTGTAATTTGTTCAAGACTTAGGCAGGATGACTGACCTTTCTTTTGGGCAAATAGTTCCCATTTTGTTGGAGGCTTTGGCCTTGGGAGCTGAAAGCATTATAACACTTCATAATCAAATAATGTTGTTGTTATGAGTACAAAACCAAAAAGGAAAAGGAAAAAAAAGAAAAAGAAAAACCAAAGTCATGGAATGTAGTGTGCAGATAAACGATAAAGAGGTGATTCGTTTCAAATTACAATATCAATTTACCTTAGAATTCTATTTCCTTTACTAAACCTCCTTTCGTTACTTCCTTAAAATACAAATTCACATACGTTTCACTTGGAAGTATATTTCTAACCAAATGAATTCAGTACAACAAAGGATGGAAAACAATAGATTATATGATTCTTTCTTGACTGGAAATAGTTCAACACTGTTACTCGTAGAACCAATTTAATAAGAAAGGTAGTCTCATTGCTACAAATCATTGCTAAATGTCACATAAGTCAGTTCATAGACTTTCATTGTCTAAAGATTGACCAAAAAATGTTGAGAGAAATTTCATCAAATACATCTACTCTGCATGCTAGGAAAAGTTAACCTTCCTTTTGGTGAAAACTAGTCATTCATAGATAAACAACCAAATGAAGGCTTTGGGGCAAGAAAGGCACATGGATATATGATATACATCTGATTCCATAAAACTATATTATCAAGTAAAAGAGCTGTTCGGTCCAATTATGAAGTAAAAGAAATTACATGCTTCTCTCTGGGCAATCTCATCGCTGGAGGCGGTAGTTTCACAAGCGGTCCATCTACATCTTCAGTGGATGGTAAATGGAAGAGACCATCAGCAATAGCTTGAACTAACTCAGTGCCCTTTTGCAGACATTCTTTAACCAGCTCCTCCCTGCGTTAGTTGAAAAATATAAACAACAAAGGAAATAAGTAATAGATCTCCTCATCATATATGCACAAAGAAACCACGAGAAGGATATTCGAAGTTCAAACAATGTAATGATCAAGGAGATAGGAACGAAAAATCTATAAACAACGTAATAATCAGAACTGACTAGTAGACAGTTAAAATCTATAAACTATTACAAGGTAAACTCACTGTTTCTTTACAAACTTCAAACCAAGGCAACCTTTAGACGAGTTATAAATCAATACGCATTCTACAAATTAAAAGTTTAATAACTTTGGTTCCTCCACATGAAGTACCAAGTCCCCTACAGTTCACATGAAATCCCAAGAACAAACAAAAAAGAAATGCACACCTCTCAGTAATAAAAAAATGGCTAAAAAAAAGACTTGCAAGGATCAAGTAAAGAGAAACCTGGAAGAATGTTGACAAGGGAAGCTATGGTGAGGATTGAAGGCCATGAGGTGACCGAGGTCTACTTGAAAATTACTCTGAGCCTCCATCTCCACCGGCAGGACCATGCAAAACGTGGAGAGGAAAAGATTCAACGAAACAAGCGAAGAGCAATAGATTACTACTGTACAGTAGTGTGAGGGCGAGGCTTATTCTCTTCCGTCCCGAGCTAATATCAATTTGCCAGAAACAAACGAAGATTGAGCGGAGGCCAAACTGCGAAAGTTCCCTCCACAGAAGCGAAGAAAGAGGAAACCCGGAAAGGGACAAAGAGATAAAGAGGTGGCGGGGCTTCTCATTCTCAAAACGGATTGATATCCGCCGGGTCAACCTAGCCCAATCTCTTCACTGGGCTCATTTTGGACCCAACTCTTGGCCCAATAAGAAATTAGTATCACCATTATCCAAAAAAATCCTTGTCAATTCCTGGTAGTAACCATGGTCCTCATTGCTTGAGTTTTGAGACTGCCCCGGAGGTTCCTCATTCTGTTATTGATATCTAGGTTTAGGAAAGTGGATCAGCCTATGAGTTACGGGCTAGCCCACACGTGTTGGTGGGCTAGACGGGCCAACCCGCCAACCTGTTTTATTTGGCCATTCAAGTGAAGAAAGGGATTAGGATATAAGATACTAAAGGTATTTGTCATAGGGGGGATTGCTCTCGGGTAAACATATGATTTTAGGAAAGATTCTTCTAATCACAAACAAAAAAACATAAATATCATGTGCAATCAAAAGGCTAAATTTTTTTTTCTATGGTGTATTCAGTGTCCTGAACATACCTCACTTTAATTTGCGGAATTCATCAGAGGTCTAGACTAATCTGGATTGAGTCGAGAAATACGACAAGGGTAGCAAAAGCTCCGCCACTAAGTATTTAACACTACTGTGCTCCTGGAACTACATCTTAAAATCTCTGATTAAGTTAGTACAACCCTTTACCAGTTGAACCAAGTGCTTCATGGTAAGGCTAAATCTTGTCGTCGAAGATGCAGATGCTTCTGAGACAATATCAACACTCAGGAATCAACCCGACATGAGGATGAAAGCAACAGGAATGGAGGAGATTGTATAAACAAAAGAGGTATGAAGAGTTTGGTACAAGAAGATAAACTATGTTTTTAGCAAAGGGTGATGTCATTTGTGTGATTTTGGTACTTATGTTTTGGTGAACCAACCAAAAGGTCTAAAAAAGGTTGAAGAATTTCTGTGATGCAAGGCTTGGACAATAACTGAGAACTTCTTATTTCTGGTATTATTGCTTTATTCAACAAGTTGTAGAATCTAAATTCAAGCTCAGAAACATAACTGGGTAGAACTGTGGTGGAACTTTTGAGTACTGTTATAGCACTTGACCTTTAAGTCTTTTGATTCAAGGTTGGACTTATTACACCCATTCCTTCCCAATCCAACTTGGGTAAATGCATGTTTTTCATCTTTCCAAGAGTGAAGTTAGAGGAATGAGTTTTTTTTCTGGAGATTTAGTCTCAGATCCCAAATAAGCAAAATATTTAAGGAATGATCCCATGGAGAAAAATATTTAATGAGAGGTCCCATTGACAATATGAGATCTTTGTATTGACAACATTATGTGCTGTTTTGACAACACCTCATGTTGTCAATGTGATAGCTCATTCAATATTTTTCTACATGGGATCATTCCTTAAATATTTTGCTTATTTGGGATCTGAGGCTAAATCTTCCTCTTTTTTCTTATAAGTTAATATATGAGGTGTGTTGTTTTTTATGAATTATTATCTATATATATACATACTTTTCTTTAATTGAATATATATATATATATATCAATGTGTCATTTTTTTCTTATAATATAATTGACTTTTTATTAAAATTTGAGTTGAATAAAAAAATTAAAATAAAGGATCAAGATAAAATAATATTTATTATAAAATGACTATTAAAATGGTAATTACATAGAAGGATTCAACCTTAAAAATATAAATTTAAAATTACTAAATTGCACATAACTAAACCTTTTACATTGATTGATTCAAGTTGCTTATTTTTCCATAAAAATAAAAGATTCTAAGTAAGGATCCAGTTGCTTATTTATATTAAGGATCTTTTGCATTGATAAATTCTAAGTATTGATAAATTTAAAAATACAAGTTGCTTGATTCATATTATCAATACTAATATCAATTAAATTTCCATAAAAATAGAAGATCAATTCATTTTATATATTTTTATAATGTAATAGCTTATCTAGATTGTTTTAAAATTTTATTAACAGACATTCATTTTTCAACTCACATAAATTTCTTCTAAATTAAAAATAAATCAGATAAACATTCTTTGAATTGTGTAAACTTTGTAAATTTTATTTTTACTTTCTAGACTTATATAACTTTTATTAAAGGTATATAATAAATTATAGAAGATATTATGTTTTATTTAAATTATATAATTTTTATTTTAATTAAATTTTTTGCTTAGTTGTAAAAATATATAATTTTGAAAAAATTGAACATAGTCTAATTTCTTTTGGCAAAAATTGAGAAAAATTATGTTTAATTTAGTATAATTTAAAATTTTGTCTTAATTTTAAAAATATAGTGTGAGAGAGAATGCAGAAGGAAAACTAGAAATTGTTATTAACGATAATTTAGTATTTTTAATTTTAGTTATTTTAAATAATTACAAGTTTTATGTTATTTTACAATAAATATTATTTCTTTCATGTCTTTCACTTTAATTTTTCAAAATTATGCTTTTTTAGAAAAATTAGTTTGACTTTTCCAATATTTAAAAAAATAATTAATTATCAAAAATAGAATTTAAGTTTTTGAAATAAGATTTTTTGGGATAAAATTGATGCAATAATCTAAATGTAAAATAATAATAAAATAAATTTTCATTTTATTTGAAAAATGCTTTAATATAACTATATAATCATTTTTTAACATTCCTCACCAATAAGAAAAGTAGAAAATGGTTGTTTCAATCGCGCAGGACGATTCGATAGGAAGAAGAGTTTGTTCCTGCAGAAGGCATATCGATCTCAACCTAATAACAGAGATCGATCGGTAATCTCACCTCACTGGGCAGGAAACCCTAATCGAGCGAAGTTTTGATCACTCGCTTCCTCCGGGAAAACCCCCCGTTGACGTTCATCTCTTAAGTCTATCAGTAAGGGCCTTTTCCTTTTTGTGATCGATGTGAAGAATTAAATTGATTGGCTCTTCAATTTGCGCTTTGATTATGGTTGTTTCCCCTAATTCAATAATTGTTGATTCCTGTTGCTGAAGTTGTGATTTCTTTTTTTTTTTATGGCCCTTGGTTTTGCCAGGGTTCTGAAGATCTGTTGGAATATCTGTTGCGCCTGATAATCTGAGATGGATGGCAACAAGGACGATGCGTTGAAGTGCTTGAAAATTGGGAGAGAGGCATTAGAGAGCGGGGATCGGGCTCGCGCTTTGAAATTTGTTACCAAAGCTCGCCGTCTTGACCCGACTTTGCCCGTCGACGATCTATTGGCGGCGCTAGAGAAAGATACAGGTGATCAACCGACGGCGGCGGCTGCCAATGGACCATCAGTGACGTCTTCTTCGAAGACTTCTGATCGACCTTCTCTTCGACAAAGGGTTTCGACAGCAGGGTCGTCTTCATCCTCCACACCATCGGCTACATATACGGAGGAGCAAATTACGATTGTTAGAGAGATTAGGAGGAAGAAGAACTTCTATGAGATTTTGGGGTTAGAGAAGAGTTCTACTGTCGAGGATGTGCGAAAAGCGTACAGGAAATTGTCTTTGAAGGTTCATCCTGATAAGAACAAAGCTCCTGGTGCTGAGGAAGCGTTTAAGTCTGTGTCTAAAGCTTTCCAGTGTCTAAGTAATGAAGAGAGTCGAAAGAAGTATGATCTTGTTGGAGAGGATGAATCTGTTTACGAAGGACGTGCTACAAGGCGGGCTACACGGGCATATAATGGGTACTATGAAGCTGATATTGATGCAGAGGAAATATTTAGGAATTTCTTCTTTGGCGGAATGGCTCCTGCAACCTCGTTTGGCGGCTTTAGTTTTGGACAAGGGATGGGTCCTAGGCCGGCGGCTGACCATGGTTCTAGTGGCTTTAACGTTCGCGCTTTAATTCAGTTGCTTCCTATTCTGCTCATTCTGCTTTTGAACTTCTTGCCATCTTCAGATCCTATTTATTCACTTTCTCGACATTACCCATATGAATATCGGTTTACTACACCAAAGGGTGTCAACTACTATGTTAAGTCGGCCAAATTTGAGCAAGACTACCCACCAAAAAGCCATGAACGAACAACAATCGAAGATAGTGTTGAGAGTGATTACCTCAATATTCTTAGAGAGAATTGTCGGCTTGAGTGGCATCGCCGCCAGTGGGGATATATCCGGGAAATGCCACATTGTGACATGCTTCGCAAGTTTGAACCAGTGAACTAATTTGTGAATTAAGGTTCAGTTTTTTATCTCCTAGTCTTTTAGACATAAATTTACCCGCTTGTGATGTTTGAATAGAAAATACAATTAAGGTTTCCGTCTGATATCCGTGAATCAATTCATAATAAGTCACGGTGTGGATTGCAAACTTTATCAATTATCTCCTTTTGTTCTTCCTTTCACTTATTAAAAGCATTCAATACCAGTAATAGAGTGTGTTACCTTGCTTGTGTACTATTGACTATTGACATAATCTTTTAAGTGATTTATACTGGGTTAATGTGAGTTGTTTGTGACCATGTTAACCTATTGCCCAAGGATTTTACCTTGGCAGCTTCATTTTGAACTCTCAGGTGATCTGATTGTTCATACCTTTATGAATGGGGTAAATGAGTTATTGCTGGTTGGTGTTGTGATGTGATTGTATGATTTTTAAGGTAGTTCTTGTGCTGCACTTTGAGAATTTTCTATATCAATTACTCGCTTTGACTGGTGGCCCTAATAGCATGAACTGGTTAAGCATATCCTGATACAAATGTGAGGAGGGGTTAGTTCAATTATCCCATGCATGGTAATCGGAATCTTACGATTCACAATTCGATTCAGATATTGAAGGAAACGATTCGACTCCCATGATGAATCTTTCCCTCACCGAATCGCATGTTGTATCTCACGATTCGATTCAAATATTGAGCGGAAAGATTCGACTTCCATAGTGAATCATCCTCCATTGGAATCTTTCACTCAAGAATCGTGTGACGATTGTTATTTCGGTGATGCAAAATGAAGTGGGCCTCTTCATTCCGTGATGTGGGAGGGAAATTGCCACAATAGTAGCCTTTTATTCTACTTCTTCCCGAAAGAAATTGATATTTTTGCCGTAAAAAACCCCTCCCACTACAGTGCAATCTATATCCAGCCAATGCCCATCGAAACTTCAAGTTTCCTATTGTGTGTGAAAGTTGATTTTTTGCCTTGCTCCCACCTCATTTCTGTACGATCAGATCTATTATTCTATTTCTTTCAAAGTTTCACCTATCTGGTCCATGCAGTAAATTTTATAACTATTTTTTTAGAAGTTTGTTTCTCTCCACCCTATTTTACTTTTCCATGCTATTAGTGGTTCTTTTGTGGTTGTTATTTTGATGGTGGGGCACAATGATTCATAATTTTTATGAATTTATGAAATAGAAATTTTTATTTGATGTCTCTTATGTGAAAAATTATATTTATATCATCTTTAACAAATGATCATGAATCTTACGATTCACCATACGTTTCGATTCACGATTCTAAAAATGGGTTTTCCAATTCACGATTCGTATCTCGATTTGATAACCTTGATCACATGTTTTACTTTGTTCAGTTGAAAATAATCTCGAGTCCAGCGATGCCAAATGATTGCTGATGGAAGTTTTGGTCCATTTGTACATGTTACCGGTAGTCCATGGTTTGGGGATTACATTTGTTGTATTATTGTTTGCAACTTTATTTAGTTTATTAAATTGATGTCTATTGCATATGTCTTGCTATTTGGACAAAAAGGGGTACTTGTGCAACTCCATTTCATACCCTAATTTTAGTACTGTCAATCTTGTCTCCTTAATCTAGGCCAATATTAATTAGTGATGGGTTTGTTGACAGTTTTGTATTAAAGATTGTATTGTCTTGGAGATTGCATGTTGAGGGGGATGTTTATAGTTCCTGAATACACTTGGTTTGTTAGTTTAGGCCAATATTAATTAATAGTGATAGGTTTTGTATTTAGAGATTCTATTGTTTTGCAGATTTGCATGTTGATGGGGATGCTTAGAAAATTCCTGAATTATGGAGAGAAGAAAACATTGGCAGCCTCCGGAATCTATTTTGAAAATGGTGGGATTACCCCCTAGACGCCTCTTGATTGTATACCTTTTGCTACAAGCTTTTTGAAATATACTATTTGCGTGCTATATATAGATATTGTAAAACTTGCAATGGAGTTTACACCTGTTCCTTATGACGATGCTATGAGCAACTTGATCCCCGAATGTCTGAGCTTGATTTGGTAGCAGTATTATTATCTCGTGTTAAAAAGAAGTACATGGGTCTTCGGTATTTGCTTGGCACATTGACGGCTACTAGATCCATCTTTTGCCCTTCAAAGATATATTAAACATTCAATGCAAATATTCATGTCTATGTGTAGCTTTGCTTGAATGTATTCCCTGGATATGTTTCAATGAAGCATTTGCTATAATTATTCATGACCCACTACTCTTTTAAAAGTCAGTGAATCCTAATGCCCCCTTGGAAGTGGAGTTTAAATAATGTTTGGTAGATTGGAATAAGTGAGATATATTTTAGTTAATGTGTATATATATATATATATTTGTAATAGGAAAATACTAAAAATACTATCCACCACAAACATAATCCTCTTCTTCCATTGATATATGGCTTTTGAACAAATCCAAACATGTTGACCACTAATGTTCTTCCCAAAATCACCTAAACAATTGGTGCAGATCCGAACAATTTTTATTTTTTGCCCAAAATTACCTTCAAGAAAAGGTGACAAGTTTATTTCCATGATCTTTTTCAATAGCTATTGAAATACCACACTATTGCAGAGCTCCGCTACCATCATGGAGATGGAGGAGACTTAATGTGAAAGGAATATCCATTGTCACTGGTCAATTAATGGAGTTTGTATGTGCCTGGATTAATGTTATAAAAGCGTCTTCATACAATAAGAAATGAAATTTCTCTTTTATACTTTCAAATATTGGGAAAGTATATGTGTTTTTTCTTTTAAATCACGTTGAAAAGTTATGTTTTAACTGTAATCCAAGCATGAATATTTATTAGTGAAACTCGTACCTATTGTGGGTGACTTCATTTGGACATTGCCGTCTTGTAACCGTGTCGAAGCTTTCCTCTCTCTCAAACTGGGTGCTTTGGGGTCATAAAAGTTGGGAGTCCCAGTCCCCTTTTTTTTTTTGTCTAGTCCATATACGGAGCTTCTCTAACATGTTTAGGCACACAGGTAATTATCCGATCAAATTATAATCTCCTGTTTGGTGTATTGATAAATCATACTGTTAGCATTATTATAGGATTTTTTTTAATACCAAGATATACTAAAGGGAAATAACAAAAGAAATAGAGGAAAAGAATTCTAGTAGATTGCTTATCTATGTCCTGTCCTATGGGCTCTTGGTAGCACTGTTATGGTATGGGAATGTATTGCTTTTGGGCACAAACGATGTGCACAGGCAACAAGTCACTAAGGGGCAACGGTTGGTTGGATTAAGTGGTAGACGGCTTATTCCAGCTTAAATAATGTCTCGAGTTCGAGTCCATATGTATGCAGAAGCCACTATTAGGAGACTTACCCACCATTTCCAGGTACGCGACGCGGGTCGGGTCCGAATTAATCAGGGTGAAGCTCCGGAAACCTGGGAAACCAAAAAAAGGGGCATTTGGTATAAAGAATCTATTTTGATAGAAAGGAAGTGAATGGAAAATTTTTAAACATGTTAGGTTCGCACCAGAATGAGAATGAGAAATGATTTAATTAAAAAATTTGTTTGATAGTTTGAAGATGATGTTAGGATATATAGGAAAATATACAAATGGTCATATCATCCCCATTGAGTATTTATTAATTAATTAGATAAAGTATTAATATAAATTGATTAAATTAATATAAAATATTAATTTATTAAAATAACATATTATTGATATCATAAAAAAGAAAAATAAAGATCCGATGTAAAAAATAATAAAAATTATTGACATCATTAATTGAAAAACAAAAATAAAAATAAGAAATAATATAAATAATAATGTGAGGATTGCAGTTTGTTAAGGTATTGAATCAAATATGTTTTACTTTGAAACTTAGAGCCTTATATAATAAGAATAATTAATGTGCTTGTTTGGAAAAGTTTATTTACTCTCCAAAAGCACGATCAACAGTGTTTTTCCGCAAAATGAGATAATCTCCTCTATATATTTACCTTGACTTGCATAAAAGTACTTCCTTACCGTGTTCCCAAACGGACATAATAATAATAATAATAATAATAATAATAATAATAATAAAATAAAGAACTGTAGTCAGTTCATTTCAAACATCTCTTCCCTGTGTTCTCTTGCGAAACTCCATCTGTCAAACTAATCGCTCCGAGGTACTTGGAATTTGTAAATAATTTCATTTGATATCCTACTAACCCTCTTTGTTTTGTGTGTGTGTGTGTGTTTACATGGGAATGTTTGAATAAAAGATTTTCATTGCAATGCTTCTATATTTTTTTGATTGATTACGCTGCTATATATTTTGTTGCACTACTATATTTTTTGTTTCGAATCCATTTCTCTGCTACTTTTGATTGCTTGGCGCTGCTCTGTTGATTTGATTTTTTTTATTGCGCAGCTATATTTTGGACTGATGATGGTCACAAGGAGCTCAAGATCTTTAAGTATGACATCAATTTAAGAACAATACTAGTGAATTTCACTTTCATAGGATATTGAAAGTGAAATCACTGGCCCAGAACAATATGTGACACCAGTCCTTTTAACTTGTTGAGTTGTTTAAATTTACTGGGTCATGCATTTGTTTTTGCCAACATAGACCATCAAATTGAAATCAAAAGAAATTACAGAGTCCGACAAAAGCCAAATCAAACAACCAACCTAAAGAAAACAAACTAGACCTAAAGCAAGAAAAGAAACAAGCGTTTAAAAGTTCAACATTAAAGTAAGAGAGGACTTTAAGGTCAACCAACACATAGGCCTTTGTCTGCGATGGAGCTCGAAATACCCAATTGAACAGGTAAGAACTGTTCAAAAAAGCTTTGACGAACCACCCGGCTGGCAAATATGCTTCCAAAGGAATCCATATATAGAAATGGTTCCTGATCAAATTCCTTGAGAGAATAACCTCAAGGAGGACAATACTCATAATCATGGTTATAAAAGCATAGTCATCCAAACAATAGATGGTAGAATCACCACCCCAGCCTAAGAACGAATAATGCTTCAATACACACTGAACATGCACATGTTTTACTGGAATAAGAACATTGTAGACCTTCCCACTAAATAGGCACATGTTAAGCCTTAGATGAACAGCGTGAACAAAACTACTGAACAAACTCAAGGTAGTAATTCTAACTTGACCATCATATAACCTTGCCTTAGAAATACAAACCACGACCACACCAGCCATCAACCAATAGCATAAAATCTCAGACAAACAAAAACTCATCACATAAAGAGAATCAGCAGCCATGAATATTGCACAATGAGCTTCCATTCCTTTTCTTTTCAGCATAAAGACGTCCCAATCTACTTCAACCAGTCCAATGACAACAAAGGTAGAAATCCTTAGTTTAAAGCAAGCTCTGATCAACCTATAGTTACCCCTAGACTCATAGCAAAGGCAAAACCTTGCTACATCTGGTTTCAACACTTCATTACAATGAACACTTCTTAACATATGTTTTCCACCAACATATTTAGCCACCCTACCCTTCAGAATACTCAAACCTAAAATAAATCTGTACGAATCTTTTTGAGTATTGGAAAAGCTACTTACCTCAAGATCCCTAGCCTTTACCCTCTTCTTCTCTAAAGTCCTTTGCTCAACTTCCTCACTACCAATACTTCCAACGATTTGAATCGCTGGGCTTCCATCAGTATTCCCATGTAAAGAATAAGCATGAACAACTGCAACCGAAGACTGTACATTTCCATTTCCATCACAACCCCCTGAGTTGAACTCGGCATCATCAGTCGCAAGCTCCTCCAAAACTACAAACATAGGGGCTGAAGCAAGGGAGGCATCAATAGATGGTGGGGTTTTTGCAGTAGATTTGTTGGTCCACAAAGTGGCACCGATTTGCACTAAGCTGATATTTCTACAGATCCTCCAAGCCTTACCGCTGAGTAGGCGCTGGAAGTTGGGACAAAACTGTAGAATCAAGGAAGAAAAACCCATGGCACTCAACCGTTCCAGCTGCGACATCGATAAGTTGGGTTGTGGGTCGTCCTTGGCGGAGATTGTTGAATATAGCCTCTAAAGATCCTGGAGACACCCAACGGAGATCTCTATCAAAGGTTGACCTACCAGACCACATAAACCAAACATCTAATCGACCATCGCCTCCGCCGCAGAGCTTGCCATCCTCTGATAGCATCTTTGAAGCCCTAACTTCCAAAAGCCAAACCATAGCAATACAAGCCAAGAACTCACCAAAGAGGCAAATAATAGGTCCTCCAATGATAAACTTTACCGGATTCCTCACTCAACCTTGCCATCGTGAGAAACAAACCCTAGCAGAGAGGGAGGAAAGTGGGATCTTAATTGTCGAGATGATTTATCTACTGGGTTATGCATTTTATTCATATTGTAGGTTCATAATCATTTGATAACATCATTTATCAATTTTTTGCTGGATCTTATAACATGATTCATGATGTGGAAATTAAATAGGCTGTATGGATTATGGATCTGTAACACCATATGAAAGCTTTTCCTTAAAATATTCTCTGTTTGAATTTACTGGATTATGCAGTTTCAATTTAAAACACAGCTCTTGGAAACGATAATCTTCTTATTTGTTTACTATATAATGGGTAATTAGTTTTCTTCCTTATTCACCTGATCTCTTTGCTCATCTCTGGTTCTTCAAGATCTGGTTCGTGCATCACAAGCTCATTCTGCTATTACTTTGGTAAAGGCTCAGGTTTTGTGCCATTTACTTTTTCTTTGTTGGTGAATCCTCTCCTTTTCCCTCACGTTTAATTAGGTGCCATAATTTACATGTGCAAGTTATTCTTTGGATAAATATAATTTAGAGTTGACAAAAAAAGAGACAAGCATACACTGAAAATTTAGATAATCAAAACATACTGTATATAGCCTATTCATTTATAACGAAGAAAATTGAGTTACCTTGAGTAGTTTAGCTCGATAATCTGTGTGTGTGAGTGAAAAAAATGGGAGGGAAAAAATTTTGGTAATGAAGTTTTAAAAACACTTATACCTGCGGAATTTATTTCCGCAGTATCATTTCCTACATAATTTATTTTCACAGGAAACTTTGCTAGTGGAGGGAAAGTGGGAGGGAAATTAAAATTAGATGGAGATTGAAATAAGAGGGAAAGTAATTATGTGTACTAACCTTTTAAATTAAATAATATAAGAGAGAAATTGAAAAAAAATACATATATTAACTCCTTTATCATCCAAGATTTCATGCTAAAAAATAATATAGATAACTCAATATTACAATAAAAATTTTTCCTCATTAATTTGGAAACTTAGAGAGGAATATAATATTTTTCATTAAATTCCTCATTAATTGAACATTTTAGAGAGGAATATCCAAGTCGTCGCTAATTTTTCTCGCTAATTTGGACATTAGAGAGGAATTTAATATCCCTCGCTAAATTCCTCACTAATTAGGCTATTTAGAGAGGAATTTCAAAGTCGTAACTAATTTTTCTCACTAATTTGTGATTTTCTAGTAGTGTTAGATTTAATCTAGATGCATAGCTTGACTATATAATGTGGATAACCTAATTTGATACAATTCACTGTAATCAGTATTAAATTGGACGATTACTTTATTAACTAAACATTTGAATAAACAAAGTACATTAGGATCACAATTTTTATAAAACTTCTTTATCAAAATGTTATTAAAAACTTCTTTGTTGCAATGCTTTTTCCTTCATCAAACTTCTACTTCCATCCTTGTTGGTGCCATCGTCAGTGATAGTATCCCAGGCAAGATCGTGAAGAGGTCAATGCCTCTTGGGGGAGATGGGGTGGAGGTGGTGATAAGGGAGGAGGTGGGAGAATGACGATGGCGGTGCTGAACTAGTTTGCGAGGAATAGTCTGAGCAAATAGGAAAATGACATGAATGATAAGGTAGGAAGTAAATGTATCAGATTGGCACATCTAACAGTCCAAATTAATGGTTTAATAATCAATGTCGGATAAGGGCAAATTTGCTCCAATATGAAAACTCCCGGGGCAACATTAAACCAAAAAACTTTCGGATACCCAACACTCCCGAGTGGAAACTTCTGAGGTAAAATTGTAGCTTAACCCATTTTTTTGCTAACACAGATATCTTCCCATTAAATGTAATAATATTCAAAGTGGTCAAACACTAAATGCAGATATCTCTGGGGATTTAAATCTTGGATCTCCATATTATGAGAGGTTGACCATTTCCACTAGAGCCTAATCCTGTTGCTAATCAATTTTGATATAAGGGAAGAGTAAAACTTGGTTTGATATATTTAATAATGCAATAAAAAATGATTTAATGAGAAAACTTATGTGGGAGGATAAGAATCGGGTTCTGAGTGTGGAAAATAATATAATACATGATAAATGAAAATGACTCATTGCCAAGTCATTTGGAATTTTTATTGCCATGAAAAAATCATTTGAATTTATCAAATATTTTTGGCTTTGTTGTAGCATGAGGTTGAAAATTGTATTAATAGATAATGAGGGTGAACCAAAGGCATTGTAGCCTAGTGTTCTGTTATCTCCTAAGTAGAAGATTATGTCTTTGATTTCACATGAGGCGGATGGTGCCTGGTACTAGTAATGCAGGCCAGTCCGCCAACTCCTTCCCTGGTGGCGGACTGCAGAAAAAAAGACTGGAAGGTGAAAAATTCCAATGACCATTACTGGCTCTAACAGTGCCCTCCACTTTTAATTCATGAAAAAAAAAGACTGGGAAGGCGAGAAACTCTAATGACCATGATACCCTTAATAAAAAATGAAAAATCGTTGAAGTTCTTATGGAAGACTTGAAGTTACCTAGTTAAGTGGAGTTTCTAGGTTTCAAAAGATGCGACCAGGCCCCGTCTTGACTAGCCATCAATTTGATCTAGGGATTATAGAGAGAGACCAGACCTGTCGCTCTAATGGAATCTCTAGTGCCTCCGGTGACTTCGACAGAGGAAATTGATGCAATTGTAAGGAGCAGGAAAAAGGTGCGACTAGGGGTTGATGGGTATGCTCTTATGACCAGGGGGACTGAAGGAGAACATTATGACTTTTAAGGAGAAGCTTTTAGGAGCCGAAGTGAAGGAGGAAACTTTGATGAAGGATAAGCGTGGTAATGTTTATGATGATGCATGGCAAGACGACATTGAAGGGTTGAAAGGTTTCTTCAGTAAAGGTCCTGGGACTGATAGCACTGGAAGCCCAAATGAATCTGAGGATTTAGATGATGAAGACTGTGTGACGATACATGTAACATAGGAGGAGTATGAGTTATGGTGTGCACCATGGCGGAAATCTCTTATCATTAAGCTGTTAGGGAAATCTATCCCTTACTGGACAATGAAACGGAGCCTTAAAAACATATGGAAAACAGCAAAGCCGTTTAAAATAAGAGATTTATATAATGGATTTTTTGTGATTTCATTTGAAGATGAGGAAGACTTGAACTTCATTTATCAAGAAGGCATATGGAATCTCTGGTGCCTCCAGTGACTTCAAAGGAGGAAACTGATGCAATTGTAAGGAGCAGAAAAAAGGTGCGACCAAGGGTTGATGGGGATGCTCTTATGACCAGGGGGGACTGAAGAAGAACATTCTGACTTTTAAGGAGAAGCTTTTAGGAGCCGAAATGGAGGAGGAAACTTTGATGAAGGATAAGTGTGGTAGTGTTTATGATGATGTATGGCAAGACTACATTGAAGGGTTGAAAGGTTTCTTCAGTCAAGGTCCTGGGACTGATAGTACTGGAAGCCCAAATGAATCTGAGGATTCAGATGATGAAGACTGTGTGACGATACATGTAACGCCGGAGGAGTATGAGTTATGGTGTGCATCATGGCGAAAATCTCTTATCATTAAGCTGTTAGGGAAATCTATCCCTTACTGGGCAATGAAACGAAACCTTAAAAACTTGGAAAACAACAAAGCCATTTAAAATAAGAGATTTGGATAATGGATTTTTTGTGATTTCATTTGAAGATGAGGAAGACTTGAACTTCATGTATCAAGAAGGCCCATAGATGATCGCAGATCACTACATTACAGTTCAGAGGTGGATGCTGAATTTTGATCCATGGAGTGCCGAGTACCAGAAGAAGATCGCGGTTTGGATTAGGATTCCATTATTGCCATTAGAATTTTTCAACTTTGCTGCTTTGTTTAAGATAGGATCATGTTTGGGAAGAACTCTTAAAATTGACTCAATCACTCACCAAAGTGACAGGGGAAGGTTTGCATGCATCTGTGTGGAATTAGATTTAGATAAGAGATTGAAGGTGTCAATAAAGATCTTAGGGAAGAAACGTAATATTAAATATGAAGGCCTGAATATTGTTTATTTCAAATGTGGTAAATATGGGCATCATAAAGATAAGTGTCCAGAAGGAGAGAAACCCAAGGAGAATGGCCATCAAGAGAATTCACAGCACCGGCGGCATAAAGAAGTTCAGGATCGGAGGTAAATGCCAATGAAGATGGGTTACCTGTGGGAAAAGCAGAAGGATCTCAAGACTTGCCTTCGAATCTGAAGAGAGTGAGGGATGGGGAAAATATGGTGGAGACCGGCGACACTGGCACAATGGAGAGAGACAAACTGTGTGTGAGAAATTTGGTTTAACGGTTCTATCTGAGAAAAGGTAATCTCGCTAAATCGGGCAAGATATATGAGGTGCGAGAGAATAGGAGGAGATGGATGGAAGATGGCCGTTTGCACCTGGGATTGGAGGAAAGGAGTTAATGCCGAATCTCATGATAGGAGAGGGAAAACACATGTATCCAACGATCAAAGGAAAGTTGCCAGTTGTATGGGAGGGGATTTTCCTAATAAACAGAAGTGGGTCTCGGTTGGCCAAATGAATAAAGTCAAGGAAAGGCCTAAAAAAGGAAAGGATATTCGCATGTCCCTCAAGGTTGGATCTTGGACAGCAAGTGGGCCTACCATGTTTACTTATTCCAAGCCCAATTTTCTAAATGCACCCACCCATTTGTGGCTTTAGAAAATTTATCTCAGGATGAGGATTTTGAGCCACCCTATCAAGCAACACACAAGCATGTGAGGCCAAAAGAAATTAATGAATGTCATGAAAAGGATGATCAAGAAGCTATACAGGAGCATATTTGCATGGAGACAGAAACTAACATTCAACGTAGCCAGAAGGGCATTGCCTATGAGAATACAAACATGTTTTCAAATTACAGGGGTCCTATAAGCCATGTAGAGGAACTTTCTGGTGATCCATGATTTTTTTATTCTAGAATAATAGAGGAACTGGTGCTAAATCATTCCCAGGTTTAATATGAGAATTAACCAAAAAAAACATGCTATTGATGCCATGGTTATATTTGAAACTCGGGGTAGTGGGAAAAGAGGAGTTCAAAGAGCAAAGACTTTAGGATTCAATAATATTGAGATGGTAGAAGCTAGGGGTTTTAGTGGTGGGATCTGGGTGCTTTGGAAAGATAGTATGTGGCAGATTTCTATTTTACAAAGGCATGAACAGTTCATTCATTTATGCTTGGAAGAAAATAGTCAGGTGAAGCTTTATATTACTGTAGTTTATGCCAGTCCTAATGCTATCAAACGGAGAGAGCTTTGGGAAGAATTGAGACGAATCCAAAGTAATAAAACTAGTGCTTGGTGCATAGGAGGAGATTTTAATAGCACTCTCTTCCTACAGGACAGAAAATCTATGTTTAGAAATGGGGCTAGCATTGACCATGATTTTGGACGATGGGTGGATTACATAGAACTAGCGGATCTTGGGTGCTCAGGTATGTACTTCACATGGCGATGCGAAGGCAGCAATAGTAGAATAGACAGAGTCTTTGGCAATATTAATTTCTGAGAGCAATTTCCCCATGCTACGGATACTCATTTGCCATTTCTCAAATCGGACCATCGGCCGTTACACTTACGGATGTCTAATGAGTCAACTCAAAGGAATTCCCAAGAAAGACTTTTTTGGTTTAATGCAACTTGGGTGTTACATGATGACTTCACTCATATGGTTAGAGAAGTGTAGTGGACAGATAGGGATTGGACTACAAATGTTGCCAACTTTACAAGTACTGTGAATAAGTGGCGTTATGATGTTTTTGGCCATATTGGAAGGAAAAAACGACACCTATTAAATAGATTGGAAGGTTTGACTACATCTGTTCATTCCTGTTATATTCTAACACTTTGGAAGACTTGCAGAAACATATATGGCATGAGTTAGAAGACATTCTTTTACAAGAGGAATTATTACAAGCTCAGAAAGCAAAGAGTTAATGCTTTAAGTTGGGATACTGCAACACAAGATTTTTTCATGCCCGCGTTAATGGAAGGAGGAGGCGGAATAAAATTGTAGCTATTAAAAATGATGAAAATGAATGGGTTTATGAAGGTCAGAGGTCAAAGTTATAGCCGTTTCTTTTTACCAAAAGCTTTTTCAGGACGAGGGAGGTTGCAGGGGCTCTAAAGAGTATTCCTTCTCTTACCCACAAATTGAAAGAGATCGCTTGCAGGGGATAGGTGGTCAGGTTAGTGATGAAGAAATTAAAAAGGCTATTTTTAGTATGGGGGCCCTTAAATCCCTGGGGCCAGATGAGTTAAATGCTTTATTCTTTCAACATCAATGGGATAATATTGCTCCTTCTATTCTGCGTTTTGTTTCTGAGGCATTCAGCAACCCTTCGAGTATTCGAGAGGTGAATGGTACATCATTAGTTTTGATCTTGAAGAAAGACCAACCGGAGTTGATTCAAGACTTCAGGACTATCAATTTGTGCAATGTTATTTATAAAATAATTACCAAGGTGGTTGCTAATCGGATCAAACAAATCCTTCCTAATATTATTGCTCCTAATCAATGTGGTTTTGTGCCAGGGCGTTTAAGCTCGGATAATATTATAGTTGCACAGGAAATGATTCATTCCATGAAGACTATGAAAGGTAAAAATGGTTATATGGCTATAAAAATTGACTTAGAAAAGGCGTATGACCTGCTTAGATGGGACTTCATAATTGAGTGTCTTCAGGAAATTAATACTCCGCACCATATTGTTGAACTTATTCGGCAATGCATCAACATATTGACCATGCCAGTGGTATGGGAAGGGAGTAAAACGAAAGAATTTACTCCATCTCGTGGGATTAGGCAAGGTGATCCAATTTCTCCCTATTTATTTGTCTTGTCTATTGAAAAGTTAGTGCATTTCATTCAAGAGGAAATTCTTCATGGTCATTAGAGACCTATACGACTCACTAAACATGGCCCTCCTATCTCCAATTTTTTTTGAGGATGATTTGGTTATATTTGCGGAGGCTTCCATTGATCAAGTTCAAGTTATAAAAAGATGCTTGAACAACTTTTGCTTAGTGTCAGGGCAGAAAGTTAGTTTAAGAAAGACTAGAGTTTGTTTCTCTAAGAATATACATCACACAAGGGCTCAACAATTAAGTGATCTGTTGGGAGTTACTAGAACAAATGATCTGGATAAATATTTGGGAGTGCCTCTCCACCATGAACGGGTCACTAACCAAACATATCAATTTGTGATTGATAAGGTAAAGCAGAGACTCACTAATTGGAAAGCACAGTTCCTCTCATTTGTTGGCAGAAATACCTTAACGAAGGCTGTTATATCTACTATCCCTCTTTATTCTATGCAAACGACAGTGTTGCCTATAAGTACTTGTACAGAACTAGAAAAACACATGAGGGGATTTCTTTGGGGATCTAACGCTGAGAGGAAGAAGATTCATTTGGTGGCTTAGGATGATGTCTGGAAGGAGAAGAGGTGTGGTGGTTTAGGTATGCATCGCGTGGCCTTGCAAAACAAAGCCTTTATGATGAAAGCTGGTTGGGGTCTTATTGCAAACAAAGATTCTCTATGGGCCTATGTTGTGAGAAGTAAATACAAATGTGGAAATGATCTAATTCCAACTATTGATAAATCTCGACACGGGTCCCAATTCTAGAAAGGGTTAAAAAATAGTTGGAATCAAGTTGAGAAAGGTATTGAAAGAGTTATCACTCGCAATGGACAAGACACTGTACAATGGAAATATGAGAAGTATGGACAGTTCACCTTTAAGTCCGCATATCGATCTTTGAACGAGCATGGAGAAAGAGAGGATCCGACTTGGCCTCATGTGTGGAAGATGAAGGTCCTACAAAGATACAAAACTTTTATGTGGTTAGCCCTTTAGGACAAGCTTTTGACTAACCATGCACAATATCGAAGACATCTGAGTAGCTCTCCTATGTGTCAATGGTGTGCTGAGCAGGAATAAGACATGATTCATGCGTTACGCGATTGTACTGATGCCCGTTTTATATGGGATTGATTGGTGGACCCACGAAAGAAGGAAAGATTTTATGCTCTTGGGTTGCGTGAGTGGTGTGATTGGAATCTTAAAGGAAAACATGGGCAACATGAGCACTAATGGGGATAGCTTTTTAATGTTATTTGTTGGGCAATCTGGAAAAGGCGAAATGAATGAATTTTTGAACAGTATGAGACGCATAAGGAGAGTGTTATTGCTCAAGCTACGGGTATTCTTAAAAGCTTGGGATGTGTACAACAAATGTTTCCACAGACCACTACAACTACAAGCTTTAGAAACAATTGTGCCGAGGAGAATTTTATTGAAGCAAATCTCTGGGTGGATGGCGCTTTCTTGCCCAAGATGGGAGCAGTGGGAAGTGGTGGAGTCATCAAAGGTAGGGATGGTCATCTTATCGAGGCTTTTATGTTTAGGCCAGATAGGGGTAATAGTAACAGCTGAGCTCTAGGGATGTATTCTTGGACTGAAACAAGCTTGGGATCGTGGTTTCAAGCATGTTCGATTGCATTATGATTGTGCAGAGATCTTTTTGATGATAAGTACTGATTAGTTTGATCTTCATAGTGAAAAGGGTCTGGTTAGTGAGCTGCGACAGATGCTCACAAGAGATTGGCAGGTCCATGTCCATTTGATTGGAAGAGAAAAGAATGGAGAAGCTGACTTTCTGGCTAAGCGCGCTCTTAGCCAACATGTTGGGTTGCAAATACTTCCTATTCATCTTGCTTAAAGCTTTCTCTCGACCGCTCAAGTTACTTAGTCTTTTAACTCTTTTATGCTTTATTTTGTTAAAAAAAAAAAAAGGACTTGGAAGTTACCTGCGAAGAAGGAGGCAAAGCGTGTTCACCAAAAAAAGAAAAGGAGGCGGCAAAGCGAAACATGAACCTTGATTCACACTTGATTACAAGAGCATCGCATTCCCGTTGAGAAAAGCAAGATTTTTGTATGTTACATATTGAGGCTAATCCTTAACGTTACTAGTTCAAAAATCAAATCACAACATCTACGTTCCCTGACCTCTTGGGAGTAATCATAAATCCAAACTCCTAATCACCCTCACCATTCTACTTGCTACGTATCAACCAACGATTCTTCTTCTTCTTTCAGCATTTCTCTTCTCCATTGGACCCATCAATCACCTCCATTTCCACTGCAGATTTGGGCGTTTTTGGCTTGTACCAAATCGCACACACCAGGAATGCTACGAGGTTGATGACACTGAGTATGGTTAACAGGGCAAAGAAAAGATCAAGCCTTCCATGGTTGATGTCGTCGGCGAGCCATCCTTGCCCGTCATTGGTGCCGGTCACTTTCTTCACCACCGATACGAGGAAGCTACTGACGAAGAACCCTAGCGACAGGGTTGTGAGGAAGAGGCCTGTGCTCATGGTTTTCATGCTTTTTGGGGATTGGGTTATGAAGAAATCGAGCTGGCCTGTGTAGATAAAAGCTTCTCCTGAACCCACCAGGAAGAACTGTGGGATTAGAAGGAACACGGTTATGGGCAGCGTCTTTGTGTCGTTGGCGACGCCTTTCGCCACTGCTAATCGTTTTGTCTCGCACACTGCTGCAACGGCCATTCCCAATGTTGAAAGCACAAGGCCAATTGCAATCCTTTGCAGGTTGGTGAATCCTGTTACACTCATAAGAGGAGCTCCATCAATATCTCTTTGTTTCCAAGGGTTAAAGTTCTTTTATCTTTTTTACATGGTTGAACGCTTGGACTCATAGCTTTACTTGGTCAATTTATAATTGGTAAAGCTATGATTTGAATTGTACACCTAAGCTCATGGAAGCTAATCTCTTGCATATGTAAATTGTATTCAGTGAGCGTACCATGTTGATTTTCTGTCTCTTTCACATAGATAGACAACACTTTATGTTTTTAGCTAACTAGATATTTTGATTCTTATTTCTGTCCCTGTATTTCTTTTTTCTTTTTGAAGTTTTGCAGTATAGCTTTGAAATGTTGTTTTAAATATATTGAAGATTCATGTGTTATGTATTGAACAAGTTATGGGGCTGTAAAGTTTAAAGGTGACTGAAGATTGGGTCCTTTGTCTTTTACCTGGCTTGCCTTTCCACTTTTTCCAAAGGGGCATGATGAGTCGGTCATAAATACCCAGAGTGATTAGGATGGCTGCCACAAAGAAGACAGTGAGAGAGCCTGCAGGAATCTGGAATTTTCCAATGGACCTTTCCATGGTGGAGGCTTGTTCAACTGAAAAGGTGATCATTTGGGCATATGTGGTCCAGAATATGATGGTCGTGGCCCAAATTGGTAGGAGTCTCGCCATCATTTTCACTTCTTCCACCCTTGTCAACGAGCATAATTTCCAAGGGTTCGGTGCAGAACCATACATATTCTTCTCAAAATCATCTTCTGCTACAATGGCAGCTTTCTCCAGAAAACTATTACAAATAATACAAGTGTTAAGATAGAATATAACAAGTGATCATGGGGATTTATGCGTGAGGATGTGTGTTTATGAAAGTTTCAATTCCAGTTATATGGATTGGCTTACACAAGGGAAGAGAGAGATAAACTAACCGGAACTGATCAGTGTGCGCTATTCTTGAAGCTTCAGGAGTGTCCTCATACAAAGAGCCAATGTTGTATGGGAGGTCCATCTTGTTTTTCCTTATGGCAGCAACAATGACTTGGAAAATGTGGACTATAGGGCTTCCCATACTTTTCTTGTATCTGTATCTTTTAGTTCCATACAAGAATACCAAAATGGCTGTGAGCATCGAAACAGAGCAAATTCCATATGCCCAACTTCGACCCACTTCGTCTTGGATATAAACAAGTACTGTGACAGCCATCAGAGTCCCAAAACTGATGAACAAGAAGAACCTGTTGAGGAAATAGGCCATTTGAGATTTCTCCTTCTCATCTTTGTCATCAAATTGGTCAGTTCCGAATCCCGAGACACTAGACTTTAGGCCACCTGTCCCTAGTGCAATAAGGTACAGAGCCATGTATAAAATTCCCATTTGGAATCCAGTAGCTCGCTCGCAACTGTCACTGCTGGAAGTAGTGCAAGGTGGTGGACTTAGCTCTGGTAATCTTGTTGTGATTGTTAATGTGGCAGTACCCTGAAATCAGCATCCTTTTAACAGTCAAAACAAAGTAGATACGAAGCATAAATTTTTGACAAAAATATAAACGTTTAACAAGAAGAAAACTGCAACACAATAAACAGTCTCCATTATCTTGTAATGAGTTTGAGTCCTGTATGAAGATGATGATGATGATATTGATGCTGCTGCTGGTGGCGGTGGCGGCGGCTGCGGCGGTGGCGGTTTTGGTATTACATGTAGCCTTGTCAATCATCCTACCCAGGTTAGTGATCTCATTAGATCAATTGAGACCCCTGCCTAGGGTAGTCGTTTTGTAGGCGGCGGCGGCGGCGGGTTTGGTATTACATGTAGCCTTGTCAATCATCCTACCCAGGTTAGTGATCTCATTAGATCAATTGAGACCCCTGCCTAGGGTAGTCGTTTTGTAGGCGGCGGCGGCGGCGGTTTTGGTATTACATGTAGCCTTGTCAATCATCCTACCCAGGTTAGTGATCTCATTAGATCAATTGAGACCCCTGCCTAGGGTAGTCGTTTTGTAGGCGGCGGCGGCGGCGGTTTTGGTATTACATGTAGCCTTGTCAATCATCCTACCCAGGTTAGTGATCTCATTAGATCAATTGAGACCCCTGCCTAGGGTAGTCGTTTTGTAGGCGGCGGCGGCGGCGGTTTTGGTATTACATGTAGCCTTGTCAATCATCCTACCCAGGTTAGTGATCTCATTAGATCAATTGAGACCCCTGCCTAGGGTAGTCGTTTTGTAGGCGGCGGCGGCGGCGGTTTTGGTATTACATGTAGCCTTGTCAATCATCCTACCCAGGTTAGTGATCTCATTAGATCAATTGAGACCCCTGCCTAGGGTAGTCGTTTTGTAGGCGGCGGCGGCGGCGGTTTTGGTATTACATGTAGCCTTGTCAATCATCCTACCCAGGTTAGTGATCTCATTAGATCAATTGAGACCCCTGCCTAGGGTAGTCGTTTTGTAATCTTTTGTACATTTTAGTAATACAATCTCTTTTCACTCAAAATAATAATAATAATAATTAGTGTTTCATAAATAGGCTTTAATGAGGAAATATACTGTTATGAATAAAAGAAGTACTAATAATAATTGTCAGTAAGTATATTAAAAGTCCTAGGACCTGTGTCTTTGTATCAGCATAATAACAATTAAAAATTTTAATTGTCAGTATATTAGTCTATCCTTTATACTTGCTGAAAACTTGGTTACATGCTGAATAGTTCAAAATAAAGATGATATTTGATCATGAATGTAACTTGCAGGCCCAAGAATAGCTGGAATAGGACTAACCAGTGTTTGGATCGCGGCAAAGATTCCGATTGTCTTGTATCTGCCAAGAAAGGAATCAGCTAGGAAGCCTCCAAGCAAGCACAGAAGGAATGATGTGCCCATAAAGTCAGTGACAATATTGGCTGAGGCAGAGCTTGGCAGGTGCATGGTACCAATCAAGTATGTCACCAGGTTGACTGCAATCCCCATGGTGGAGAGCCTCTCAACAATTTCAATCCCTGCAAGATTGGTAGAAATTAGCTTCTGCTCTTAATTAATTGTTAACTTCTTTTCTGTTAGTAACTATAATAATATTATTATTGGCCTATGTTTAGATGCCGATTGTTTTGGGTGATGCGGTCCTTGAAGTAGCAGAACATCTATGATCTAGTGATGAATGATGATAATGAGTTCATGGGTCAATTGATCTCTTGCTAAAGTAGCGTGCTCATCCTCTCTTTTTAGCGTGCAAAGCAGAGCTTCTTCATGCTAGAGAGAACAGATTGAGGGTTGTAAGCGTAATAAAATCGGTCTCTCTTTAGGTGGTGGGTCCTATACCACGTCTCTTATTGATGCACGGCGATAGAAGGAGGTCCTTTTTGGCCATAGTAGAAACTAGAAACGTGGAATATTTCTTTTTGTGGGGGGCTCTTTGCTTTCTTTCCGCTTGATAAATAATTCTGAGCTTTTGGGCACAAATTTAAAATTTAAAAACAGGAAAAGCTCAAAAGATTACAGGGAAGCAGGGTGATGAGTGCATGTATATTGAAAAAAAATAATTTTATGTTTGGAGGTAGAATGTCACTCAAAAGTGAGGTTGGGTATTCAAAAAGAAAATATATGCGAAAAGCAAAACTGAATCTTTAGAAAAAGTGGGGGATAAAGTAAAGATTAAAAAAAAACCTATTGAAGATGTGGAATATCTCCATAATCAATTACAAGGTTCTGTATATCATATTATGCCCTTTTCCTGTCCATTCCAAATGGAGAGTGACATGAGAATTATCATTAGAAGCATTATTGTTTTGTTGAGACGTTGCCCTTGGTTCAGCTCCATCCTCTGTCGCAGTCGCCACCCACAAAAAGAAAATTATGAAAATCAAATTGAATATTATTGAAAAGAAAACTCCTGATGAGGAGAAACAGAACTCCTAATATGGATCTGGATCCTGATTCTCCTTATTAGATGCTTTGAACTCACGGAGTTCTTTCTGTTTCAATATTACCCTTCACTGAAAACGCCAACCCTCCTTCTCAGCACCATTCTTTTGGTTGAAGCTGTGAGGGAAACCAAGAGTATACAGTATAAGCCTGGTTTGTATATATTCCGAGTAAAGCTCTGTGTTGATGTTTTACCAAGCACGGGATGATAAGGATAAGGTAACGCAGAAAGGTCCGGTATCTTTTGTGCTGTGTAAAATATCTTGTGGTCTCTAATATGAGACTTGACACGTATCTATTTTTAAAATTTGATGCTTCATTGTAAGTGGTGCTAGAGCAACTTGCGAAGTTGAGAGAGAGGAATATGGGAAATATATTGCAACAATAGGATGAGAGGGGGAAACAAACCTAGAATGAGAGCAGCAGTTACCCAACCACCAGTTTTGGATCTGTCAGCTGGGAAACCTTTATAGTCCACAGCATCAGCAACTGTCCAACTCATCTTCCCATCCTGAAATACGAGGGGGCAAAACTTGAAACATAAGAATAATAATATTTCAAGTTTCAATTGCCATTGATTGAGAGACTTATCCAGATTACTAACCATTTCCAGAGGTTTCAAGTTCCCTGCGGAGAAAAGAGCTTGAATGGCTAGAACTGAAAGCTAGGAAGCTCGTTATCCTAGGCCTCAACTCACAACTGATGGTTTTGGAGGGAACTTGCCCTTTTTATAGGGAAAGAGGCTCAACGAATACTACAATGAGCTTTTGAAAGTGACCCACCCACTATGAAAATGAGAGATCTCCACTGGTACATGTTGAAGGTAGGGATTAGCTTGACCGCAGTAGTAAGTGGAAGGTTGTAGGATAGATTCAAAAATTTGTTTACCCAGATTTTTTTTAAAAAAATAATATTAACAAAATATTAAAAGTTGATGTTGATCGAGGAGAATTTGGGGAATATCAGGAATCTAGAACATGCACCAATAACACATTGTATTCTCGCCTCTCCTTTTTGGTAGGATAGAATGATTTGGGTCAAGAAGGCTGTGAACCACTCTACGTTGGCCGGCTCTTTGAAGTGCTTTTCCTACCCCACATGCATGAGAAAACTTCCCTACCCTTGTGTTTTTCTGCATAGGTGGAAATAAGTAAAGGGCTTTCTACTTCTTAAAGCATGCCCCTATAATTCTTTGGACCTGAAAGCATTATAACCACAGTATTTCATCAACGTAATTATGGATTTCTTCACACATGGGTAGATCTTATCGAATTGTCAGTCTTTTCAAATAAAAACGGCTAGCTGCTCTAACTTTACCACCTGAAGGCATAAAGATAAGATATATTTGTCATTTAAAAATTAGTCTTAGGATATATTTGTAGGTTAAAAATTAGTTTAGTTCTTGTTGTTAAGCATTTCTTGGTTGTTGAATTTTGTTGATGTAACTAATCTGTGTACTCCTTGCGACATGATTTATGTACATAAAAAGGGATGAAAGGAACTAATGAATTGAACCGGGATAAAATGTTCCACATGTGATGCAACTTAATGATTTGGATGAACACGAGAGACTGATCGGTTCAATCTATTGGATTGGAATCTAGGTACTTGTCTAGTCTAGGTGCAATAGGAAAATTGGGTAAGAAGAAACCAATCAACTTGGCTAGAACCGATGGTTCCACTAGTCAAACGGTCACACACACAGGGACACTTTAGTAGTTTAAAATTTGATTCGTGCTTCTAAGCTATGATTTATGCTTATTCATACCTAGTAAGTGTTGGAAAAGGAAGAATAATGAGCAAATAGATAAACAAATAAGTATATGTGTGTGTATTTGTATTTATATTTATATATATTCTAAAATTATAACTAAATTGTAAAATAAGCAAATACATTTTCAATAAACATCATGGAACGTATATTACTTTTCAATAGATTCGTGCTTCTAAGCTATGATTTATGCTTTTTTACTGTATATTACTTTTTATTGTTATATATGATTTTTAACTCTTATTGTAAGCATTCATTGTTGAAAATATCATAATTTATTCTTGACCAATTTGACTACACTCCCACCATCAATGGCGGACTGGAGGGTTATTGGTGGGACTGTAGTTGAAGAGAATTGTAGTTGAAGAGAATTGTGAAGGACTGGAGGGTTATTGGTGGGACATTGGATCAGATAATTCTCAATTGTCTTGAGAGAAGTCATTGTGTACACTAAATATGGTATCAAAATAAGATTGAAGTTATAAACATAAAAATTGAGACAAATTAGGATCATATTTAACCAATGGGGTTGGGTCAAGTGTAATAGACCACTCTTTCACAATATGATAAACAAAGATTTGAGTTCTTGTTGACATAGATCCAAACATTTAATGTTTAATAGCGGTTTCAATATAGAATTGCCTCCCTTAAAAGGATAACACATATGCTTAGCAATAGAAAGAAAGAGCATTCACAAAAGTAGTGCTACGTACCTCTATTTAGTCATTAATATACAAGAAGTACTTAACTAATTTGGATAAATTAAAAAAAATTGTTAAATTTTAACACACATGACATGATCTTTTGAAAATATCCTTCGTAAGCTTATATTATATTTATACAGTAGGTAAATTAGTTTGGAGTAAAAGGATAAATATAGAGAAAAATATACTAAGGTCTAATATTTTACAATTAAATATAACCTCCTAACTAGTTTTTACATTAGAAATATGATGGAGTGCTTCACAATCTGTTTGTACATTAGTTTATCTCCATATAAAACTATGTGATTGAAAATGTTGAAGTCTTTATATTTACGTACAAGAGTATCACATACTTCATCACTTTATTGCTACTAAACCATAAAAAACACATAATATATAGTTGATGTTAGTATATATATATAAGAGTTAATAAATCTAATGTTAGCAACTGCCATTTTCAGTCATAAGCAAGTATAGAACATTTGTATTTTTATACAATATAATATACTCATGTTCTAAATCTAAGACCTCACTTGTAATACAGATTGCATAATTTTTAATCAGTTTCTTAATTAAAACTTTTCAATGCAAGAACATAAACACAACCATGCTTATGGTTAAGCTGTTCTTATCATTTGTTACGAAGTTACTTTATAAAGTGTGCTTGTCAGCCTAATGGATCTTCACATTTAATTTGTATGTTTGAGAATATGTTGGGAGAAAGAAGTTTATGGATTTTGAGATGATTTTACGAATTTCAAGATGCTTTTTACGGATTATGAAATGTTTTTACGAATTTCGATATATTTTTTTATCTTGACTTGTGTGCACCGTTGAAAAAATTTTCCCCAAACATGCATAAATTGTCAATGTAGAAGCACACATAATTTTTCCTTAAGCAAGCTTTTCTTGTGATTTGTTATGCAAAAAGTTTAATTTTTTCCCCTTAAGGAAGCTTTTCTTGTGATTTGTTATGCAAAAAGTTGTTATTCGCCAGAGATTTCACGTATCAGTCCCTAGGAACTTGAAGGTCATTAGAACATTAAGGTCATAAACTGAAATTTGCATATTTCTAAGGGATTTTTCTGTCATTCTACTAAAAGTTATAATAATTCTGTCTGTACTGCCGCGTTAGATATTGCATTAATAGGATGAGAACATGCCAGACTTCTGGATTTTTACAAAGCATCAGTATATGTCTCCATTTCTCAAAAGATCATACAGCGCAATTGGCTTTCTTCTAATATTTTAGTTTTGGTTCAAATGTACAATTATGGCATACATGTACTTATTAATCTAAATTTATGCATTATTGGATCTAAATGAAAAATCATTTCCAAATAAAAAGAATATTTTAATATGTTTTAGTAGTCTTTCATCCTAATAAACTACTTCTGGCAGGGTATTTCCTTCTCAATTTCTCCATTCATTTCAAAATAACTGTTATTTTAGCATTTTTCAAGAAAGCATTCATTATTTTTTTTAAAATGCCTTAAGGCTTTATAATTAATCATAACATTACATTTCTCGAAATTATTTTTTTGTTAAATTTTAAGTTATGGTTATTAAATTTCTTAATCTACACACACCCCTTCAAGGTAAAAACAATATAGTTTGTTTTATTTTAATGTTTATCTTTTATATGTAAGATCATCTCTCTCTCTTTTTTTTAATTTTGAAAATCTAGTTAGTATGCTTCTTGAGGGTTTCAAATATCTTAATTATCTTCCTTTAATTATCTAGCTAGTATGCTTCTTTAGCTAGTAAGTATGTTTCGCATTTTCATATCGAAGACAATCATATTTAAAATATGATAGGTTATTAAATAAACACTTCTTTAATTGAAAATTTAAACCTTAATTCATTACATTGTAAAAATACTTAAACCCCTCTCTCATTGGATCTGGGCCGTTGGTTCCTCCATTTAGTTATATTAGCTAAATTTGTTTGACAATATTATAGCAAAGCTTTATGGAATAAAACAAGAGAGAGACGGCAAATCAAATCGTGATTATGTGAATGAGTGAATATCTTGAGACACATGTATGTATATTTGTCGTGTGTGTACACGTGTAATTAAATAATTCTACTTTCAGTTCTTAATACCTAAGCCAATTAATTTTTTTGGAAAAATTAAAGAAGTTAAATAAAATGACATATTTAATATTTTTTTCAAATTAATTTGTCTGACTTATGTACTGATATATAATATACTGATACATATAAATATTTCAAAATATATATGTAATCATTAAGTAATTTATTTGGGTTTCTTAATAGTTTCAAAAAAATTAAGTGATTCTTATATTAAGAATATGAGATAGTATAAAAAAACATTGAAAAAAAGATATGAAACATCACATTAAAAAATGACTAGATGAAAATCGAGGAAAAGTTTAAAAATTCAAATATAATCCGATTCACAATCAAATATAGATAAAATAAAATGTGTTAGTGCATATTTTATAACCTTATTTAATACCCTATAGTACTTAATATAAGCCTAACTTTATAATGCAACATGCAGTCTTGCCTTGTATTAAGAATTGGAGGATACTAACTCTAAAATTCAATGCAATTTTTTAAAGAATAAGCGATAAAATTAAAATTATTACATTCAGTTATAAAGAAATAAAAGAAAATATAACAAAAGTCTTTTCCAAATCTTGATTTTTCTTCAATACTTTTAATTGTCAAACCTTTTTCCTTTATATTCTTCTTGTTTATTGTTCCTCCACTCAATCGCTAAATGTAAACTACAGTTTTCAATTCAAACTATATATATATATATATATGAATATTTTCCTTCTTTCACCAAAAGAGAAATAGTCATATTTGTTTTCATTCACATCATTGTGATTCTCAATACATCCTCAAATTATTTCAAAATTTATTGAAGAAAAATAGACAACAAAACATATTAGGATACATCATTACAATAATTGAAGCCAACCACCCTAAGAGAGTGGATAGGATTATCCACCATTATATTCCTTCAATTACATACATTTGTCTTACCAACAACTTACAAATACGATGAATCGACATTTGGATTTATAGATAGATATGTGCTCACATTTAATGCTCAACCATTTCTAATGATAACACTATAATCGATTCAAATGGCTAATAATTTATGTCACTTAATTAAGATTTTTTGGTAGGCACACATATATTTTTTGTCGAGACATTATCGAGTACTAATTATGAGCACCTCTTTTAATGAAAATTTTTATCACACTGCAATGGTTCAAACCCTTCCACTGGACTCAACTTCAAAATGGTCATAAGATTTTTGAATTTGATTATTGTGTATGGAGAAAATTATCATTACGAGATTTAAACACATACACAGTGTTTGATCCCTTAGATCTAAATCAGTTGAACCAATATAACTTTTCAGCCTTTCTTATCATAATAATTGAAGGCAACCAACCGTAAGAAGCTGCATGGTTCTCTATATTTCTTCAATTTTCAGAAAACGAAGACTTGCTTAATCAAATTAAAGATAATTGTTCAATTTGTTTATTACTTATTTCTCTTAATTAAATAAAGTCTCAACTTTATGTTCTATATATGGAAAATAATTTGCCAAAGCTAACATCGGGAGAACTTACCCTTTTATGTTATCGAACAAGGCAGATTATTATTGGTTAGAACTCAAACAATATTTTAAACAAACAAGTTGATATCATCCAAAAACAAAAGGAAAGAAAAAGATTTGCATTAGCAAGTGTGAATGTTTTATAAAAAAAATTAACCAGTTCCATTCAAATCCAAATCCAAATCCAAATTGTTCTCCAAAACTTGTTTTCCTTTGAAAATAGTCTATAGAATACTACAAAGATGTCCAAAGACTTGCATTATAGCAATGCTTTTTTAAAAAAAAAATTGGCATCCTCATCAAATCCTCAGATTGTCTTCCAAAACTTGTTCTCTTTTATCATTAAACGTAGACAAAGAGAGAAACCCTAGTTTCTAGATGTGATCTCTATAAAATACTACAAAGACGATCGATCTTATCATTCAAGCAACATGCAAACATTTTTTTCTCCTCCAAAAAGATCCACCATGTTGGCCATGTTGACAATTTCCTCAATATTTTGACACTTGGAAACATGTAGCACTTACTAAGATTATTATATTATCATCATTATTATTATTATTATTATAGCAAACGTATTATGTGAAAGTGGAAGCAAGTGGTTTTGAAAACCCTACAAGAGATGACAAAAGTTGAAGATCGATGTGCCTTAATTGGTTTAGCTTCCAAGTGTTCACAAAAGTGTTTCATGTTGGGTTCCCATCATGAGGAGAAAGTGGCTATAATTAAAAAAAATGTCAGAATTCACTTAGTGCAGCATACTAAGACTTTGTTTGCAAAAGTAATATAATTACTTGTGAAATATTATTGTTATTATGTGGATTAGTGTGTTAATCAACCATGGATTGAGTGTCGCATTATATTTTGATTGATTAATATCAAATAGTCACAAAGTATGCAAATTGGCTGGGTCAGTGTGCTGTGAATTTGTATTATTAATATAAAAATATAAAACATGATCAATTAATGTATGATTTTTTCAAGATAGTTTAAGAATAGTTGTAGGATTTGATGGATATGCTCTGCGTTAAGTTACATGCTATATTTCTTTATATTAGTTTCAAAATATTTATTTTATGAATTGTAATCGTAATATGTCAAGTCAATCTCTCCATATATACTCGGAGATATCTGATGGAAAAATTTCTCAAAAATCTTTAATTGTAAAATTTATTGTGCAAAAGTATTTCAAATTCGTTTAAAGATTCAAGAGTAACCTATCTTTAATTTTATTGCAATCCTTCTTCAAGTGTACATGTAACCTATCTTTAACTAAATGCAAAATGAAAAACATTTACACAATTGAAGATATGTTACATACAACATGAAAAAGTTGGATTCAAATTAAATTTTGAATAGTTGAAAATGTTTATCGTTGTTGTGATATTAAATTATTTTTCTTAAATAATTTGATATTTTATATGATAATTTTATAAAATCTTCAAATCAAAGGTTCCAATTTTGATTTAGGGTTATAAAAATGGAAGATAATTGGAAAGAAAAAGGAGAAGTTTCTTTTTTTATGAGCGCCCCTTGCCCATCCAATATGGACGCTTCAGTTTGATATGGACAACCAAGATTTATTTTTCTATTTTTTATTTTCACGAAAAAGTTAATTTAATGAGTACAAAATTTAAAATAAAATCAACCTTTTAATTATTATATTTTAAATAAATAGGGAAACTGGGGGTAAGATCTAGCCAAAGAGGTACCTGAATGGATATTTTATATTTAAATAAAAGATAAAACTTCCTTTAAACTTTTAAAAAGGTCAATCGTTGAATGGTAGGGAGGTGAGTATTTTCAACTCCTTTTGATGTTCCAATGTTCAATGGAGATGACTGCAACTGTTCACTTTTTACTTAGGTTTCTTCTTGGCTTATTCTCTGCGTTTTAAGAGAAACTTCTATATATAATAAGGGGCTTTGTTAGCTCTCATTGCTTCATCTATTAACCTCTAGTTGATTATTATAGTTCACTATATTAATATACGCCCATTTCAATTATTCTTGCTGTGTTTGATTCTGACAAATGAAGACTTTAAATAATTGTTGCTCCTTTTGATATTTGACATTTTGCACATTTGTAGAAGTTCACTTGCATAATTGGAAAGCTCGATTGCATATTCTGTCCATTTTGCACATTTTGTGGAAGGTCACTTGTATATAGTGGAAGCTCAATTTCATATTTTTCTATTTTGCACATTTGTGAAAGTTCAATTGCATATTTTACTGTTTTGCACCTTTGTGGAAGTTCACTTATATATTGTGGAATATTTCGTGAAAGAGCAGTTGCATTTGCAATTTTTGAGAAAATTTTTGGCATTTTACACATTTGTCAAAACTTACTTGCATATTTTGCCAATTCACAACTTCGTGGAAGCTCACTTACATATAATGGAAGCTCAATTGCATATTGTGTAATGTTAGTTGTATAATATAAAAGATCAGTTGCATTTTAAATTTTTAAGAAATTTTTTGACATTTTGCTCATTTCATGAAGCTCACTTACATATTAGGGAGTTGCATATTTTGCCATTTTACACCTTCGTGAAGCTCACTTGTATAAGGTAGAAGCTCACTTATATTATGTGGAAGCAGGTCAATTGCACTTGCAATTTTTTGGGGAATTTTTTGGCATTTTGCACATTTGTGGAAATTCACTTGCATATTTGAGAAATTATGTTGCATATTCTGGAATCTAAGTTACGTATTATGAAAGTTTAATTATATATTGTGGAAGCTCACTTACATTTGCATACCATGGAAACTAAATTGCATTTCCCCTATTTTTCACCAATGTGGAAGGTCTAGTGCATTCTATGGAAACTGTTGGAATATGGACCACCCTTAGTGGATTGGCTCAGAACACATTTTGAGACAAAAGCGTTAATGAGCAAACTTGTGAGAACAAAGTTGTAATTTTCCCTAAAATTTTGAATTTTAAATGCAATTAACATGGGAACAGTTGTGGGCAGTTGCATTGGGCAGTTCCATGTTTTCATTATTAAGAGATCCCACGTACAGAAATGACAGATGCAAGAAAAACGTTCTCCGCTCCTCCTGTAAAATCTCTCTTCTCTCTAAATTGTACATTTGCTATGAGAAACGTTTTGGATCCAAACATGTGATCCTCAACACGTGTGGGTATATGTGGAAGTATCTACTCAATCAATCTACAGGTATGCCCGAAATCCTGCAGAAACTTGTTGCATATAGTGTATGCTCAGTTGCTTATATGGATACTATCTTGCATAATTTGGAAGCTCACTTGCATTTACGTATTTGAAAAGTTCAGTTGCATTGTTCACTTTTTAATTGCTGATTCAAGTTGTATACCATAAATATGATGTTTACTATTACTTAGTTTATAAAGAAGCTATAAATAGTTAGCTTTGGTGGGCTTCTCTGAAGCATTCAAATGCTGAAGAGTAAAATGCATTTGCATTTTATAGATGTTGGATTGTAGTTACACATAAACACAAAAAAAAAACATTTTATCTGTATGTACAATTATATTACACTAACTACTTTGTCTTCTTCCAAGCTTTTACTCCTGCAATTATTAGTTGCTATAGCATTATAAAAGGCTCTATATTGCCATTATACAGAGTCAAACTCTAATGGACATGGTAAAGGGTAACAGAGTTTCAACAATTACAAGTCTCAATCACATATTATTACTAACGAAAATTTATGAAGGAATCCTCAAGAAATAATACCTAAATTGAACAACTCTTGCTTCAATTAACTAATTTCATTGAGTCGAAGGAGTCTAACCTTGATCCACATGCTTATGAAGTTGGGTTAGAGAATCGTTTACCAAAAGCCCTTGATAGTTGCTGCTGTTGCTGCTTAATTAAGCAAGTTTTGTTGCAAATTGGCTATATTGGACTCCATCAACGACGTGACTCATTCCTCTTATACTTGCTCAAGCACCTAGCTCCTTCAATGTTGTTGGTGACTGCTCTCCGTCTCGCGCCACCACCGGACCCCTTCAATGTTGTCACCCTCTCCTTTGCTTCTCGCCTGATTTCTCAACGTCGTCTCTCTACCCTTTGTGCCTTTTTCCCTTCACTTTTTTTTTTTTGAGAAAATTTTAGGAAAGGGGTTGGACTCACCCACGATCCAAAGGCAGGGCACTTAACTCATGATCCACTGGAGTTTGTCCCTGTGGGCACGGGAGCAAGCCAAGCAAGCCCTTTCAGATCTGGCTACACAGGTAGATCAACACATCTTTACTAAGCTGCGAAGATGCCTCCCCAAGCGCAGTGATTGGAGCCACAACAAAGTGACCTTCCCTGGGATCGAACCTCTCATTAAGGGCAATTATATGTCTTCTCCACCACCATTCTTATTACCTTTGAAGGAGCTTCAAACTTGAAAATTGGCCAGGTCCTTATCCCTAATTAATTATCCAATTGGGAATTTATCCTCAATTTCCCCTTTTAAAATAATGATTTTAATTAAGAATTGCTACTTTAAAAAATCACATCTGGACCATTCATAATCATATCTATATAGTCCAAATCATTGATGAACACTCGAACCAATTCTCATTTAAAGGCCCTTTTCTATATAACAACTTTTGACTATCTTAGAAAATCAAAGAACTCTCCTGCTCATGTATTACTTATGCTCTTACTTTTGAATATTAGAGTTTTGGATAGATGCCTAGAAATTTTTCAAAATGAGTATAATTTTTCAATAAATATTTAAATGTTAATTATCTTGGAAAAATATTAGCCTTAAATTTGATATTGAAAATGTCTTGATTTATGTCTTTCAACAATGCACATTCACTACTAGAAAATCACATATTAGCAAGAAAAATTAGCGACGACTTTGATATTCCTCTATAAATAACCCAATTAGCGAGGAATTTAGCAAGGACTATTAATTTCCTATCTAATTTTCAAATTAGCAAGAAAAATTAGGGACGACTTAAATATTCTTCTCTAAATTGCTCAACTAGCGAGGACTATTAATTTCCTCTCTAATTTCCAAATTAATGAGGAAAATTAGCAACGACTTAAATATTCCTCTTTAAATTGCCCAATCAGTGAGGAATATTAATTTCCTCTCTAATTTTTTAAATTAGTGAGGAAAATTAGAGATGTCTTGTATATTCCTCTCTATATGATTAGTGAGGAATTTTTTTTTAAATCAGGGTATTTTGATAAAGTATTTTTCAATGTCTCTATACTTTAATTTATTTAATTAGTTTTAATAAAAGTATATTAAAAATAGATATAAACTTAGTTTTTTCGTTGTTAATTCCGTCGCTAAATCTGATTTTTCTGGTAGTGATTCATGTCATCTAGTTAGTTTGACTCTTGCTTATTTTCCTGATTAGATTATTTAGTTCATACCAATCTTCCAATGCAAACAAAAGAAAATCATGACTTTTAACCTTCACACCAAAGATATTTATAACATAAAACTCATTCAATATAATAAATACTTCTCTTCTCCTCCCTTAACATTTTATTTTTAAAAAAAATTAAAATATCTCAACCCTACCAAACATGCCTAATAAAAAAAATAAAATATCTTAACCCTACCAAACATGCCTAATAACAATGGACTCCTCCACTAGTTTTTATTTATACTTTTTTAACAGCTATTTTAAATATTCATACCAACTAAAGAGTACCTGTTGATTGATTAAAAACGAACAGACTAAAAGCTATCAGGGTTTTTAATTAAAAGTGCTTTGAGTTGTGACTTGTTCGTATATTTCTCTTCCTCTCAAGCTTTTTACCTTTCTTTTTGGAGATATTATAAATTATTACAGCATCTTGTCTAATTATATGATCCGAAGAAAGGTTACTTTATTTCCCAAAATGTTGTGATCTTTTTTTTAAATCGTCAGTCACAACACTATGTATTACAGTTTGCTCCTCATCATGCACATAAGCCTACCCCATAATCGAAAGGAAAGAATAAATAAACTTGTTTAAAAAATAAAATAAAATAAGACTGCGTTAAGCAAAATCTGCAAATGGGGTTGGTCGTAGATAGCTAGTGACTAGTGAGGAATCTGCAAGTTGACTCAAAAAGTTCAAACAAATTTTTTTTATTTGAATTGATCCTGTTTATTTAATATCATGATTATAATAATTAGATTGTTTAATTTTGTTGCAAGTCCAAGGGTATCCGGTAATTGTGCTATTGTGGTCCTCCACTTGTTTTTTTTTTGTTTTCTTTCCTTTAATATGGATCAAAGATTTGTCTTCAAAATCGAAATTATTTTGTTTTCTAATAATTTGATTCGATTCGATTGAGAATATTCAATGCTACAAAGAAAATAATTGAGCCGATATTTCTTTTCTTAATAGTAATTTGATAAAATCTCGAATTTTTCTGTAATACATAAGCCTCATGTTTAATGCTATGTATTCAATAAATTAGTCTATGTCCCAAAATATAAGTTTTCATCTAAATTTTTCCTATTTCAAAATATACAAGTCGCATCTTATTATATATACTCCCTTTGTCCCTATTTACTTGGCTTGATTTGTATTTCCATTTTGTCTTTAAATATATGTCATGTTTCAAAATTTAACTTACACTTGCTTTTAATAAAAATACCATGGAATTAAATGGGGGAATGACAAGTGTAAGATTTTGGGGCTTACATGTATACTGACTGAATATCTCCAGATACCCACACGAAATATGGATCATAGATTTGAATCCTCTGCTTTTTCTTCGTAGGTTGTTCCACCCTCCTATAACAAGGGATTAAAACATCTATTTATAATTTATAATTTAAATTCAAATCATAACAGCCCACACTCTCCTAGTAACCATTCCCACTTATATATTTTGAATTTAAATTATATTTTGAGAAATTACAATTTATTCTCACAAATATACTTATTAACAGATCTACCTCAACATATGGGTATTGGACCTAATCCATCAAGGGTAGATCAGACCTATATTTCAACAACAACAAAAAATAATTATTAGTTAATGCATAAATTTTGGTTTCTCTTTAGTGTGTGTATATGTTTTTTCAACGAGGACAAATAAATAAGGATCAAAATACTATACCCTTCAGCTAGACTCAATTATTTCTTGATTTTAGAGACAAATTATAGTATTGTTCAAGAAGTTATTTCCACAAACTGTGAGGGAAGTATATGGCTTAACTTTGGAAGAGCTTAAAAAATGAAAAATTAATCTTTCACTTCTTGAACTTTTAACTCATATGATTTAGTCCTCCAATTATAACTCGGTGTACTCAATACCTAAATTTTTTATTCGCCTATAATTCAATCCCTCAACCTTCTCTTACAATGTTATCATTGAGTTCTCCTATATGCCAAAAAATATTAATAACACCCAAACTCAATTCCATGTGGAATTTGTATAAAATCGAAAAAAAAGATGGAAGATGACGGAGATGGATGAAAAGAAAATGGCAGAGATGGCAATTGGGTTGGAAGAAACTTTAAAAATGTTATTAATATTCTTTACCACATAGGATGACCTAGGGATAATACTATAAAGGGAGTGAGTCATAAGATGAGTTAAAAGTTTAAATACTGAGTAACACCTAATCATAATTATTGAGGGATTGAATCATAAATAAGTTAAAAGCTAAGGACTAAAATATTAATTTTTTTTATTGGAGCTACCACCTCACAGCTTTGGCTAATCATTTAGAACCGTTAAAATAGGTTCCGTTTAAATTAAAAACCAAAGGTATGGACTTTTACTTTCAGCTCATTTAAGCCCGAACCCATAAAAGACAGGTTCATTTAGTGAGCATAATGTTATTAATAAGGTCTTTAATACAAGGATAGGGATGAAATGTGAACCGATCTAAATAAATGATGGGCTACCAATACCATAACCCAAAAGTGATGGCCTCACATATTCGTTACTAGTTCATCCGCACAAGACAAGACATTAACCTAATATCCACTTATACTTTATACTCTAATGGGTGTTTTCGACTGTAACTTATTTTATATGAATTTTATCGCAAAAGTGGCCCAACCCATTATGAAACTTAAAGGAGCTGATAAAATGATAAAAAAAGTATTACCAGTTTAGCAGAAAGGGCTAGTCGTTAACAACATAATGAATCAATATTTAAATCATCTCTCAAAAAGATACTCACATTTGGTATCTGAAAATATCTCAAACAAAGTTATTTTTAGTAGAAAGTTACATGTGATTTATTTTTCTTTTGTTCCCTTTATAACGTTTGTCTACTTTGAACAATATCATTTAGCTTTTTATTTTCAAAAAAACTAATCGTTTGATGTATAGATATTGGGGTTAATTAAAGGAGTTCTATGGTCATTAATAAATTTAGTTCCACGTAACTGTGTAACACACGAGGTTATTAAATCTTGTTACTTACTATATGATGCATGAGTTTATTATAAAATTATCGTTGATAAAGTATTAGTCAGTTATTTTGGATAAATAATGATGAGTATGGAAAAACATGTCTTACATTCTTGATCTATTAAGATGATTTCCTCAATTAGATCTTAAGGACCGGATCATTATTATATAATTATGCCAACAATAAACAAAGCACTTCATTACGTAATTATCCAACACAATGAAGCATATAAAAGCAACAAATTAAGTGAAAAGGTAGCAACAAAAAGACACACAAGGTCCATACAAACATAAAAGTGCCTTGCTTTTTAACAAGCCATTTTATTCCAAACCGCTTTATTGTAGAAGTTTCTGATGGCTAAATGCAAGGCACATATGACATTTATGGTACACAAGCCAAGTACCAAAACACATCATGAAGCATCCTCCGATCCATCAATGTCAATCAAAACCAGAATGACATCTTGCTGGGGTAAGATGTGAATGCCTTGTCAAGATCCTTGATAAGATCATCAGCATCCTCAATTCCCACAGAAATACGTATAAGATCTTCACTTATACCCATCGATTCACGCTCTGCTTGAGGAATGCTTCCATGAGATGTATACCAGGGCAAGCATATTGCAGAACTTACACTCCCTGTACATATATGACAGATTAACAACAACAAAATTCACAAAGGGGTTAGAATTTTGCTCCCAAAAAAAACCCTTCATTTAGTTATTCGCATGGAAACTACTCGTATTGATTTAATGGAAATCTTTCTACATTTAAGAGCCTTAAGGGATCGAAGTCTTGCATTGGATCCTACATTTAAGACTGGATGGAATACTAATAAATAATCAGCAAGTTTATTCTTTAAATCTCTATCGATCTATTGTAACATATGGTAATGATGATAACAATTGATATGATAATATATATTACATCTGGTTTTTAAACTAGATATAATATTTGGGACCATAGGTAGAATTGTCAAAAATACTCACCAAAACTGACAGTCATACTATAGTATTCGCTATTTTCAACAACGAACTGTGAGAGTGGAGCTGAGGTTGTGTTAAAGCTAAGTACAGATCCTGCACCCTTTGCCTATGAAACAAGAACCCAACCAAAAGATAATATAAATTGAAATCATTTTAGGCATTTCAACGAGCAAACAATATTCAATTTTAGCAATAAAATCAATCATACCTGAGAAAAGTGTAGGTCATGTCCTGGAAAATCAGATAAACCAACATAATTGACCTTGGTTACTTGAGGAACGGTCTTAAGGTACTCAGCAATCTTTTGTGCATTCTCCTGTAATATAACACACATATAATATCATTAACATATACTATTATTGTTATCTTTTTTTTTTGTAAATAATGAAGACTTACATAGTATAGAGATACAATATATCTAATAATTTTGAAAAGCACAATTATTCAAGACATCATTTAAAATTCATTAGTCTAATTTTCAAACCGCACTATGTAGTTATATAATAATCCAACATCAGCATGCATTAAAAAAAACATATTATCTTAGGAAGGAAGGGTGGAAGAGAGAAAAGAGAATGAAAGAAGAGCAAAATAGAACATAGAAAGGGGATGAAAATAGGAATAATGAATTCAATAATCAAATCTGAATACAAATGAAAAAAAAAACCCTAACTCTATTTATAGAACGAAACAACAACAACAATAATAATTTAAATCTAAGTCCTAATCCTATGAAAATGATAACAAATACAAGAAAGATAATTATAAGATACCATAGATTAATATTAAATAAATCTTAATTCTAATGAATAAAACTACCTATGGATATCTAATTAAACCCCTGATAATCAATAATTCCATATTCCATCATCATCTAGGGGACATAATTCACATCAAGCTCAAAGGAAGCGATTGAATAACAATAGCATAGATGCGCATGAAAATGATAAGCAAACAAACATAACATTAACAAGTAGTCTCTAAAAGTTTCCGTTATTTTAATTTGTAAACAAATCAATTTATCACATGGATTTTACTCAACAGGTGAATAAACTAGAAGGAAAGTAGTCTTGTATAAGGTTATGGTACAAATTTGCCTGAACGTTTTCACTCAAAAAATCAATATTGTCCCGAAAGCTTTTTTTTTTTTTTGTTCAATGTTACCTCAAAGTTTTATATCGTAGCAATATTGTCACATCCCATTAAAAATTGATATTGACTGTTTAAAATTTTAATCGTAAGGGGCAGTAATACTTCATTTTGACACTTCAAGGGCAATTTTCAACCCAAAAATAATTATAAGGCGATATTTTTTCTTAGAGAAAATTTTCAGAACAAGGAGTTTGATACAGATTCAAACCTATCAATAACAAAGAATATTAATTAAAAATCAATAACAAATAAAGTTTGGTGAGGAACCTGTTTCTTCATAACTCGCAGGTCCATTGTTTTGACCCCTTCCAGACAGAGCCAAGAGTCAAATGGAGCTAAGGCACAACCCATTGCATTTTTATAAAATTGCAGGTGATTTGCCAACCTTAACAATATGCGATCAAAGGAAAAAAAATTAGGAAAACATATACAGAAATCAATAAAATTTGTCATTGAATTGAAATTTAGTTAAAAAATATATAATATATAATTAAGAGGTTGACAAATATATTATTTGGAATTGAGTCAAGAAGAATAAGAGCTATTACGCGTCATCATTCGTTGCAACAACACCAGCCATGCAATTACTATTTCCAGAAATAAATTTGGTAGCTGAATGCATGACCATGTCTGCAAAAGAAAAACATATTAACTGTTAGTTAAAAAGAAAATTCTTTCAACTTTATGTTTTTTATATGTAAAACTTATCCGATTTGGACTGTCAAGATCAGATATAGACGATTCAATTTTTATTTTTATTTTTAAAAATAATTATTGTAATGAGTATAGAATTTAAAATAAAGACAATCTTTTAAATATCATTTTCTTAAAAACAATTTTTTTATTTTAAAAATAAAATCTACACTGTCTAGATTATATTTAATTTGTCTAGATCTGACGAGTCTGAATAACTAATGGTGAGTATCCAATGTTCTCTGTTCTGAATAAATTCATTTGGTGACAATGTGAGTTTTAAAACCAAAAAATATTTTATTACCATAAAAAGTTCCTTCAATTCACACACACACAAAGTGAGAAGTGTTGGGAACATTAATAAGAGACAAAAAATTCACCCTCTAAACTTTACTCACCATTACTGCTAGTTCATGTTAATTATAAATTTGTTAAATCTAATTATACTTCATATTATATTTGCAAGTGTGATGTGAATATATATATATATATATATATATCTTTCTGTGTATGTATGTAGACATACCCACTCCAAGGTCCAGTGGCTGAGATAAGATAGGAGACATCATGCTATTGTCCACCAATACAACAGCACCATATTCATGGGCCAACGCAGATACTTGCTGAACATAAATCAAGAAAAAAAAATTAATGAAATTAAATAATATTTTATTACTTTGACTTTAACAACTCAAAAGAATTCCATACGGCAAGTTCATATCATGCATGTTATTATTTTAAGTTGGGTCCATTTAATGACTAGATTCAGTGTAGCTAGGAAATAAATAATTAATTTGCATATATTAAAAATATTACTTAAGTTGGTTATTTGTTAAAAAAGCATGTATTGATTTTTTAAAATACCGCATTAATTTAATTATTTGCATTAGAAACCATTTCATTAATAAAAAAAACTCCCTTAGTATGTGCAACAAATAGGGAGAGTATAGGTAAAAAATTATAATCTTGTGAAATAAATCATATTGAAATCTTACATTTAGAACAGAAAAAACTCATAAACTAGCTCTTCGTTTAGTTTGGAGAAAGTAAAGAACTTACTCGAATATCGGAAACTTTCAGCTGAGGATTGCTGGGACTCTCTAGCCACACCAACTTAGTCTTCCCCCGTTCAAGAGCCTTTTTCACATTTTCTAGATTAGTTGTATCTATTCGGCTGTTGTACATTTAAGTATTAGAATCTCTTCCCAAAATTTAAAAAAAAAACACGTAAGGAAAGAACAACAAAATAATATCTATAAAAAGTTGCAAAACAAGACACTTACTTTACTTCGACTCCTCCTTTCCTTGCAATATATTCCATCAGGAATTGATATGAACCACCATAAATATCCTGCACAGCAACAATTTCTTCGCCTGCATTGAAATTATATAAAGTAAAATGGCAAAAAAAAAATCAGTCATTTTAGTTTCCAAATGAAAACTGTGAGAAGATATATTCACAAGCAGTAGTCTATATTGTATGTATTTTATTAAGGGCTTGTTTGGAAGATATTTTGAAAATAGTTTTTACAGATTCCGAGGTAAACCTATGTTTCAAAAAATATTTATGTTTGGGAAGTTATTAGCTTTTATGGATTCTGAAGAAAAAAATTGGTAGGAAAGAGGAAAGAGAAAGAATGAAAAGTAGGAAAGATGAAAGAGAAAAAAGGAAAGATGAAAGAAAAAAGAAGGAAAAAAGTGAGAAAGAGAAAGAAGGAAAAATGTAGGAAAGAATAAAAGTAGAAAAGAGAAAACATAGGTTTTAAACCGAGTTTTTGTAACCAAAATAGCTTTTTAAAAATTTTTTTGTACTTAAATAAAACCTAGGTTTTGGGGTAAAACTTAGATTTTGAAACCAAACCTAGATTTCAGAAAGAGAAGGCAAACAAGCCCTAAGTTGACTCTTTCGCTTTATTTTAATTTCATGTACTCAACCATCTGTTGCATTATAATATCTGAAGTAAATATATTGCCCGCAACCCTCAAAATTTAATTACTTCTCACACAAAAAAAAAACTGCTGTGTGTAATAGTAGCTATGGATATGACGACAATCTTTGTTCGTGACTGTTTGTTTTTATTGATTAGATTTGATTACGATTGACCATTGATTAGGGAGATCTGATTTTGTAATTGTATCATGTTTATTTATTAGCCACAAAATTGTTGTGTTGTAAAAGTGAAAAGTGATAAGTTGGCCTTTTCATCCGCAATCATTTTCAGTAAGCTCCCTGTACTTTTAAAGCGTGTTTGGATTAATGATAGAAGCTATTTTTCTAACATTATTTATAGTCTACTAGGTAAGTATGTAAGATGAGTTTTATATTAATTTGTATGAACGTAATTTTCTATCACTACAACTAATATGGTCTTAAAAGTTGGCTTCTCTCAGTTTACTTTTCTCTACTATTTCATCACTGCACATCTCAATTGTTCTATTGAATTTTGAAAATTTCAGATTTTAATAATAATTTTGTAAAATATAACATGTGGACAGTTTAAAAATTGATCTAATGGTTAAGATGTGCAGTAAAAGGTGAATAGATAAAAGCAGCTAAGTCAGTACTTCTAACTAACTTGCATTATTCAATCGATCACCATGCATCTTCTACTAAGAATATGGCATCACTTTATACAAGCTTTGATGGGCTACAAAGCAAAACAGAAAAATAGTGCAGAAATGATGTACCTGGCTTAACAAGTTCAGAAACAGCAGTCAAAGCAGATATTCCACTGTTGAAGCAATAAGCATATTTTGCATGGTCAAGCTTTGCCAATAACCTGAGATATGAGAATACAGAAGATGCCATGTAAATGAAAGGATTAAATAAAGGGAAATGGTTAATATTATTGTTGTTCGATCCTTAAAGTTTGATCGACTTTTAGTTTTGGCGATGCAGTTTCAAATAATTGGTTTTAGTTCTTATAATCTCATAATGACTTAATACGAGTTCAAGGACCAAAACCAAACTTCACTAAAAGTATAGGGATGGTTCGATTAAACTCAAAACAAACTTTATAAAAATTATAGAGATCCAAACTAACAATCTCAAATCAAAATGATCAAATGATAACTAGTAATAGGGATATTAAGCCAATGGAAAAAACAAGTATACACATATATAGAGAAAGAGAGACAAAATCAATACAACAAATTAAGGCATATGTATACTTTTCCAAAGTATCCCGGGTAGGATTTGCACTTCTTGTATACATATATTCACCACCATGTGTTGCAGAGGGCTGCATCAACAAAGTAGGCATAAGACAGATACAATTGCAACAATAATATGAGAAAATATATATTATCATGGACTATAGATTATGGGACACAAAATTACTAAAGAGATCAAATTTTAACCATTTTAAAGGTGGCAGTTTGGTAAATCGGTGTAGAGGTTGCCTTGTAAGGATCAAATGTATTGGTGTAATGCACTAACACTGTAGCCACATGGGCATCGCTTGCTTCTTTTTCTGAAATAGAAGCTAAAAACTATTAGTGATATGTATATCTATAGATATAATAACAAAAATTATAAATATATAGATTTATATAATAACAAAAATTATAAATATATATATACACAAAATCAAACACAAGGAACACATATCACAAACCAAGAGTCGGAACCGCGGCAGTGCGCTCTGTGATGCTTTCCACCAACTTGGTCGTGTTGTTCTCAATCAGCTTCGGTTCTTGTATTATGCAATTTACTCTCAACCCATTTCCGTGGATCTTTCGTCTCGACTTTAAATTGACCGACTTGTTAAATCCCACAGTTTCCTGCGTATTTGAAACATTTTTAATCTAAATTAAAAATACGATAATGAGAAATGTACACATTATGCACATAGACTGACAACATAGAGCATCCGGAAGCCTCACAGGCAAAATGTGTATTATAAGCTCGAGAAGCTCTTTTTCTCATTAGGACAGTCGTTTTGGGATTGGCTCTTTCTTTGAAGTTATGATCATGACGTTAGTGTTTTCTCTAAGAAGAGGATGTCACGGACTACCCAAGAAGGATTCTGATCGATGGCTATGCAGTGCACTGGCATTGTATAACATTAGGTTGATTACGGGACTGTCTAATTTTTTTCTAGGACTTGTCCTCGTAACATCAGTAGTTTTGTTAAGAAGACGACGTCACAAGAAGGGCTAGGGTTATAACCAACAGGCTATGCAGTGGAGCTATCGATGACATGAGCACTCGAACAAGGGTGCATTGTTATAATTCTGACAGTGGGTTGTGAAGTCTTATAAAGTTTAAGGAGCTCTTTATCCCAATAAGCTGGTTTTTCTTGGGAAAACTCTCCCTTTAAACTTGTAAACAAGTGCATGCAACTCATCAGTGAATGGGAATGCTTTACAATTCAAACTTGTTACCTATTAAGTAAACATAAGGTGCATAAAAGTGTTTGAAACTATGATAGTTGTTACCTTAGTGTGGCGATTAACAGCGACTGAAGCATCCAAAGGGTTGAGAAAAGTTGTGGCCAATGCCATCATTAAAGATCAAGAAAGAAACTAAGTTCTCTTCAGCTTATGGCTTTTCTCGTGGCTGAGGATTCTGAGATTGGTTTGTAGTGTTTTGAATCAGAGCCATGCATGCTATTTATACACAAACTTGCACTTAAATTTTCTAATTTTTTAATATTTCCCCCATAATAGTATGGAAATAACATTGAAGACTACTATTTTTCCCCCCTAAGAATTACACACTAATCACATGTCGCTTTCTGCTAGTATATTTCTCAGCACCAAAATCACGTTTTGGCTGGTGCCTTCAGAAAGGGCAACATATTATTTTTATTATTACTATTGCATTATCTTTATGGCTCTGTATGCTTTTGCAAAAAGACAATTATTTCATTAAAGTGTTGTCTTTATGCACTGTTGCTTTCCAAAAGGATCATAATTCCATTAGTGCGTTATCTTTATGTCGGGCAACATATATCTTTGCACTGATTTATTATTTAATTTATTTATTTTTCTTTTTTTCTTAAGATTAGAGGGGTAGTTACCAATAGCCAAATGATTGTAAACGAGATTGATCATATGATCTCCCACCTACAGAAAAGCCTTCATGTTAGTAGATTATAACCATTGGAATGTTATTCAAAAGTTTAACCAAACTTGCATGAGATATATAGACTCCTATGGCAAACTCATAAAAGTTTATTTTGTTAATAAAATATTATTAAAATACAATTTAAAATAAAAACTTGATTTAAATTGCTATAGTTAGAAAACACTCTAAATACTTGGACATTTCTTGGGTTTTAGTTTTAGTCTATATACTTTTTTTTCAGTTCTTTTTCTTTATACTATCCTAAACATTGGCTCCTATGCTTTTAGAAGAATTTGGACCTAAGGCTAATGGTGTTAAATTTGCTAATGACATTAAAATTATTAACCTGACTATGTGGCTGCTAGAGAAAAAAGATAGATTTAAGGTCCTTATACTTTTATTGAATTTTGGTTTTAGCCTCTATATTCTATATTTTTTATTGTTTTTCATCCTCCTTCTTCTATCATTCAAGATATTGGTCCTTATATTTTTAGTCCCTAGTTTGTCAGAAAGATTGGGATACGAGAAATTCGCTTACGTGGTGTTAAGACAGATAACCTGCCATAATTAATATTCAATTCAAGGTAATCAACATGGAAGAATACTTAATTAGCATCTTAAACAACAGTCAAACAAAAGGAGAATCTTGTGTGACACCTTTAACTGCTTCGCTAGAAAGAGGGGTGTGATTAAATCATTAATTTTGATTGATACTTTTTTAAAAAATTTACCCATATTTAAAAGGTTAAAGTATAACTTTAATATTTTAAATTTATATTAAATTACATTTTAGCCCCAAAGCTTATAAAGTGTACTTTTAATTTATTAATAACATCATTAGTCCCATTTGATAGAAAAGGTTGACTCAGCAATTTAAATAGTAACTTTATAATTAAACAATGAAAAAGTATACTTCTAATCAATTTTATAATATAAAACTAAAGTAAGCCTGTCGGTGAGCAAGCTTATTTCAATTTTAAAATATAAAATATTATATTAAATAATTAAAGAGAAATAAAAATATACACTGCGATCTGCTTATTGTATATTTTCTCGGAATTTAATTATATAGTTATCATTTAAGTTTTTTCAGTTAATACATTTTGTAAATTTAAGGGACTAACATTTACAAAACTTGTTATAAATTTAAAGGGATACTTAACCAAGGTTAAAATTAAAATTAGACCAAATGTTAAATAGGGACCATAGCCAAGAAATGTAATTAATTAATATCTCAATTTACCATTGAAATATCTATTCCACTTTGGTATTTAATAGGACCAAATTTTTTATATTTTTAATTAATGACTCATCAAATGGTCTATGATAGAGACCATATATTTAGCTTATAATAATAAGAATAATAAGGGATAATACAATTTTTAATTTTTTAAGTTTACCATCATTTTGGTTTTGATCAAACAGATTTAAAATAAGTGATTTTAATTTCTCAAGGGGAAAAATGATTAACATGTTATTAGATTATAAAGATCAATGTTTAAATAAGTGAAATATAAAATATCAAAACCACTTATCTTAAATATGAGGAATCAAAACAAAAATAATAGCAAATTTGAGCGATCAAATCTTATTAACTCTAATAATAATTTAAAAATCAAAGTAATGGTAAATTTAAGGGATTAAATATTTTATTACCTCTAATAATGATTTAAAAATAAAGCGAATGTGTCAATTGAAACTTGGGGCCTGTCATTTTTAATTAGTTAATGAATGAGCCCGTAGCTTTAATTTTCACTAAGTCACAGCTCATCAGAGTCACATTTAAAAATCGCGTGCCACCTCATCCTTTACTGTAAAAGACACATCACCCATCCACAACTCCTAACACCTGGTCCCTGTAGGACTCGTTGGTAGGTACACGTGGCAGCACTTCAGCTCTTTGTCATATTCTTATTTGCCGCCTTCTTGAATCTTCTTGATTCTTTCATTTTTAGTGTGTTTCGTAATATAAACAATGATACTTATATAAGAATCAGTTTTTTTTTGTTAAAGTATATTTTTAATCTTTTATATCTGTATCAGATTTTATTTTATTCTTTTAAATTTAAAAGTGCACTTTCAGTTCCACAAACTTAACGCCGTTAATCTCTCTTAACAGAAATTACTACCTCATCAAACTTAATTAATGACTGTACAATAAACTGTTGACAAGGCATACTCACATTTTAATTTTAATTTAATAATATAATAAATTTGATATTTAAATTGTGTAAAATAAAAAAAATTAGAATAATGGCGTTAAGTTTGATAAGTCAGCAATTTCCATTAGAAGAGACTAACAGAGTTAAGTTTGAGAGATTGAAAGTACACTTTTTAAACTTAAAGGACGAAAGTGAAACCTGACGCAAATATAAAAGATTAAAATTATGCTTTAGCCGTTGTTTTTTAAATAGATTAATGAAAATAATTAAATATTATATTTATCATTTTTTAAATTAATTTGTCCGACTAATAAATTGATATATAATCTAATGTATACATAACTATTTCAAAATATATTTTATAATTAAGTAATTTAATTAGCTTTTTAACATTTTCAAAATAGTCAATTGACTCTTATATTAAATACAAGATATAATATACTTTTCCAGTAAACAAAGTTTAGGTAAGTTGGATTATGTGGATTTACTAAGATCAAAATATACCTATCGGGCTACCGGCTCAATGAACTTATAAATATACTTATAGATTGTCTGTCAATTAAATTTTTACATCAATTTGAATACACAAATTTATGGATTATAATTGAACTCTTTACCAATTGGATCAACTTTTATTAGAGCTACAACAACATTTTTTTAATTTTGCATGTTCTCAATTATTCCAATCCCTCTGTATGAGATAGCGAAAGTATTGTTTATTCTCAACATAAATTACCTTGTTAGATTTATCATATGAATGTAAAACTGTATATCTATTATATTATTCTTGGATTTTTCAGTTCTTATTAATTCTTTCATATTAAAAAGGATGAATTTTGAAATTTATAAACTTATACAAGAGTTAATAATCTACAAGTTTTCTTCTTGTTCTCGATTAATCACAATCAACTTCAAGCCATATACGCCCTCGTTTATTTGATTTGAGTAGATTTTTCTTAATTTTGGTAAAATGCATATAGAAAAACTTTATAAATACGATTGAAGGAATATATTTGTTACAAACTATCTTAATTATTTTCGCAAGTGTTGCAAAAAACTTAATTCTTTGTCAATTTTTTAAATATTGTGAATGTGTATTCTTGAGCAATATAAATGAATTTACTTTAGAGTAATTTTGAAGATTTCCGATGAGTTTCTTTGCTAAATCATGATGAAGATTGAAGTTAAGACAGTTTTTCACCATCTTACTTCCAATTTTAATTGTTCATAAACCTTAGATAGTTATTTTCATCTATGAATAACCACCTTTATATTTTTTTTAAATTACATTATTTTTTTAGCTTTATATTTTTAAATTGTGCTAATAAAGCAAAACTTCAATATGCAAAACCAAGTTTCATCTAATACAAGAGATTAGTTCCTCACATCATAACGAAGTAAATATTGAAATTTCCCTTGAGAAATATATTCATATTTAATATTTGATAGAGTCTCAAATATGATTATCTATATATATGCCTACAATAAAAAATTAATATCCAAAAAATATTTAATATTCTTTTAAAAAAATTCAGGCAGAACACCCTAGAATATGTCTTTTGTGTGTCAGGAGGTATTAAAAATATACTGAATTATTCAATTGTAGACCCGTGAATATATATATATATTATATATGCTGTATGTCACCTTTTTCATCATTGATATGGAATACATTAAATTATTCAATTATCCACCCGTGATCATGCAACTATAATCTTCTTTATCATTATTGATATGATTCTTTCTTTCTTTTTTGCCCACGATACGATTCGGATCATAAAGAAACCTTACGCGGGAAAAAGATGTTGCTGGATAAATACATTTACTTTAAATACTTATATCTATTATTTTTTAAATCAATTTATCTAATTTATAAATTAATATATAATTAAGAAAATAAATAAATACTTTTTTTAAGAAGAAAGGCTTCTTCCACCCTCACACACATGATGCATTCAAGGGTGATCCATTACAAAGCAAAATAAAGCTACAAGGGACAGTGGCAACATGTTTGACTTTATTAATAAGGCTGGTCATGACGCGTGCTTCCTTGTGATTCGCCACTGCACGAGTATTCTAGATTTGTTATTTTCCCCCTTCTTTTAAATGCCAATGTTTGATTCTGTTTAACATTTCTGGGTTGCTCAACAACACGTTTAATAGTGTTTTTTCGTAAAATTAGATAATCTCATTTACATATTCACCCTAATGTAAAAGTATTTACCTACCGCATTCCTAAACGGACCATTTACCTCTAGGGCTTGTGGCTTATCTAGATTTTCTTCAAAAGTATCTAAATATTTTTTTTGTTGAAATTAATCCTTTGGTCTCTATATTCTTAATCTAATTCTTATATTTTAACTTAGTTCAACTCAGTCTCTACCTTTTATTATATATGATTTTTTTTCTAAAATATAGTGAATAAATTATATTATAGTTAAAATTATGGTGATTGAGTTATAATTATAAAATTGTTAAAATTATAAAGACTAAATTACAATTATAAAATGGTTAAAACTATAGGGATTGAGTTGTAATGAGTCAAAATTATATGCTTGAGTTGCAACCGAGTCAAATTTATTGGGATTAAGTTGCACCAACTCAAAGTTCAGAAACTGTGTTACAAATGGGTCAAAATTTTAACGATCAAAAAATTAATATTTCATATTTTTTTCTCATCTGCCAAAAAAGCCAAAATGTAGAGCACCTATCATAAAGTTTTTATATGTAAAAAACCCAAAAAGAAAAGTTTTTATATAAAAGTTTAGATGAATTAGATTTTAAGGGTTTATTAGGATTAAACATGCATCCAAATTTAGAGAACACTTATAAACGTATTCTTAAATCGCTTACCAATAGGTCCTCACGTTGGTTTCTGGCATGAAGGAATATATGCTTCTAAAAGAAGGTTTATATTTTGTCCAATCCCAAAGTTAGTTCTATGCACATGACAGACACATAAATAAATGCAATAGCTAAATAATGATGAGCAATATCAATCAGCCATAAAATTTCCCATTGCTGATTGAATCGTCCAAGAAGTGCTAGAATGACAATTCCTTCTATTTGATTGTTAATAGAGTACAATAATACTAAATACTAAATCATCTATCTATCTATATATATATATGAATGACTCCATCTAACAGGATAAAACTCGTTAATGATGTTATCGATTATAACTCACCTTTAATTGCCTTTATCATCAAAGTAAGGATATATTATTGAATCATTTAATTTATATATGAAAGTAGATCAAATTTCTCATTTACCCATATTTCAATAAAAAATTTCAGACTCGCATTGCATTCTCACTCGGAAGTAACGAATTTAAATAGGCGTGATAATAGAAAAACTGAATTAATATTAGATCAGGTGACTTGTCATGAAGATAATTAATAAGGACTGCAAGAGCTTTATTTAAAATACATGAATTAATGAATTAACGTTATAAGTGGGATGAAACTTACAACCTCTCATAGAGATGCACTATAAAAAAAATCAAATTTTAGATCAAACAAGTTAGTTAAATCGTCAAACATGACATGTTTTTTTTTCTAAAATACCCTACCATATTCATCAACTTCATTCATCATCTCCCTTACTTGATTACTGTTAAGGGTAATAGGGGCAATTTTAAAAAAAATGATAAATATAAAAAATAGTTGTACATTTAGCACTAAGATCAACTCCCTGATTCGGTCATGTGTTAAAAAACCGAATGAATATTATCATAGAAGAAGATTTAAAAAGCAAGATCAATAATTGAGCATCATTTTTTTATTTGGGCAATCAATAAGCAATTTTAATGAAGGGACTTCGTTTCAAAAAGTTGCAATGACAAGGCATCTACTTTCAAAAGCAATACAGTTCCCTCGTGCATGTGTGAATCCAGCTATCCAACATCCACTGCGACCTCTTATAACCCAAATATTCTCTTAAGATTAAATTCTATCCAATCACGCAAAGAAGATTTTGCATTTAGAGAAACAAACTTGTATTAAATACTAGCTATCCAAGCCTATGAGATGATAAAAGAGTTTATAATGGCTCACGAGCCCCATCCCAAAAAAAAAAAAAAATCCAAACCACAGCATAATTATTATATTTATGCTTGAATGCTAAGCCTTTGTTTATGGATCATTCCCCTCTTTTCCATTAATCAATGTCATAGAGTTTTTTATCCAAAAAGAAAAAGAAAACAGTGGGTTGGATTTAGTGTAAGGAGCTAATTCATTACAACGTGTTGAATGAATGTTCGAATTCCGCTAAGAGACGTGTCTACATTTAGTACTTGATAGTGTTTCAAACGGAATTGACCACATTAGGATGCTACGTCTGCTTTAGAAAACAAAAGGAGCAAAAAAAAAATCTGTCAATGGAAATCTAGTGTAAAACGATTGAAAGTCAATTATGATTATGAATAAACATGTTGTCGTTACATTGTTTGTTTAAACAGTTTCCATATCGTGCATAATTAACATATTACAAAGATAGAAATTAATTATTATAATTGAGAACATTGTAAAGATCCAAAAATTGATGAATTAATTTTTGAGGGAATTGTTGAGATTTCAAGAAAAAGACTTAATTATGAAAAAGTTTCGATAACAAATGGTGAGTGTAAATCTATTATTATATGTATAGCACTACAACTTGTCAACACATTCTTATCGACTGTTATTAAACTTTTTGGATACTTAAATCTTTTTCTTAAGATCTAATAGCAAGTCCTCCATAATTTTTTTCAATATCACTTAATTAAAATGATTTTGCATTTGAGATAAATATATGAGATGTGTTTTGTTTCATTAAATATGAAGCTATTTCTTTTTTGTAAATGATATAAATATAAATTTGTGAAAGCAGGTGGGTTAAACTTTTTACCTCTCCCACATGTCAAAGTAATAGAAGACAAGGGCGGAAATTATTGACAAATTAAAAGGGAACTTCGCAATATTCTTTTTACACTGACCAGTTATTTAGCTGTACAAGTTTCTCCATTTTATATATAATTGATCATTTTATAAGAAAAGGTTATGACCGCTAAACAATTCTTTCCAACACACCCTAGAAACAATTTTATTTATGTCTCACATAAAAATTCTATTTAACTCTTACTTAGCTTGTTATGTATTAATTTAAAAAATAGGATGTTCTCTTACATTGGTTATAAAAATAAATTTTATAATCATAACATTATATCGTAAAATATATTTCAGCTTTCCCGTTATATCTATTGTATGCACCACTTCAATATCAAATATAATAAGCTGCTTCTAACTAATTCAAACAAGCATATCAATAAAAATAATTTTGTTACAAATATAAACAATATGATATGTGGATGTTCATAACTCTATTGACTCGTATGTTTCATTTCATGGTTAACATCCTATAACACCCAAATTGATAGTTCTTCAATGTATATTTTCACTATGACATTTAGCGACGGAAAAATCAATCCCTAAATAGTTATTTCCCATCAGAAAATTTCCCTTTAACGATGAAAAATATTAATGATCATCATTCTAATGATAGAAAATAGCCATTTAGCGACCGAAAATGGCATTTTTCTAGTAGTGTTTTTATAACCTCAAATTGTACCATTATGTTGCTTAATTCTCTTGTAACTCTTCATGTTAGTTATACTCTTTATGTTAGTTTTCTATATTTCGAGGCGTATAAATAGCACAGGTTACACACAAAAGATTGGTACACACAAGTGAATAGAAATTCTCCACTTCGTCTCCCAAGTTATTGTCCTACCTTTCACTTCTTCTACACCTTCTTCCAAACAAAACCCTAACCACTGGCTGCCAAGCCTTCGTATAACAAGTTCACCTGAATAAAGGTATAGAACCATAACTGGGAGCGAGGACGGAAGTGAATAATCTCCAACTCCTGGTTCGACTTGAGGACATGAATGAGGTTTTATTAGATGTGCCTCCGTTAAAGGAAGAGGTGAAACTCAAAAGGAAAAAAAAAAAACATGAGGGGCTGAATTTAAAGACTCATTCTACATCTGTTAGATTTGAAACATATGTAGATTTATGTTTGTGAGTATGATTTTAAAAACCATACGTATACAGTCTCCCTTTGATTTAAATCTAATAGACGTAGAAAATTAGGTTCAGTTTCATTAAAATTTTAAATATGTCACCACCTTATTTACTACGTCTCTTGCATGAAACAGACATAGATAAGCGGGGCAAATTCTGCATATATTTGGTATCTAGTTCTCATTGAATTTATTTGAGAGAATAACACACATACACACACACAAAATTCATGATTCTCTCTGTTTTTTTTAATCTTACTTTTTGATTGAATAATTTAAATATTTTTGCGAACGGGCTGGAGGAATTCTTTTACGTAAGTTGAGGTAACTATGTGGAGGAAATTATCTCATTTTACGAAAAATACTATTAAATGAGTTTTTAACTTTTCCAAACGGAACGTCAAAAAAATCACCAAAAGCTATGTCTAGTGTTCAAGATGAGTGATAGCAACTTGTAAGCATGTGAAATCCAATCACTCTTAAACCCCACGCCAATTATAGAGTAGTGTTTGAATACAATGAGAGTGATTAATATTTCGATGTGTCGATATCTAATGACAGACTTTAAAATATTGGTACCTAGTAAGGACTCATCACATGGGATCTTCTATACCATCGATCTTAGTAAATCCGGGGAAGATCCAACGGTCAGCAGCAGGATTTACCGGGGATAGAGTCGCAATTGCCAAATCCAAACATTCTAGTGGCGGCCATTACCTTCATGATTTATTGAATTATTCAAAGATGAATCTCTCTAGAAATAGGTGCATAGAAAATAAATTAAGAAGGAAAGATAAGGTTAATTAATGAAATGTTTAAAGCAAGGGTCCTACAATTTTTTTTTTAAAAAAAGAACTATCAAAAGATTAAGGGAGTGTTTCTTTCTATTTTTAAATTTTTTTTTGTATTTTTAAAAACAAGAAAACCAAAAACTTGTTTAGGGTATTGTTCAAAATAACTTTAAAAAAAACAAAGAAACAGAAAATTCTTTTTAAAAACTAAAAAATAAAAACAAGTTTTAGTTGTTTCTTTTTTGCTTTTGCATTTCTTAGTTTTTATTTAGAAAAATGGAATCTTTTTATTCTCTATTTGATGGTTTTTTTATATTTAAGAACTTGAGTTATCATTTAAATTTTACCCTTGGATATGTATATGTTTACTTTTAAATATATTTTTTATTCAAAATTTTTTTTTTGTTTTTATTAAAACTTGCTTTTAAAAACAGTTTTGAAAACAAGAAAACAGAAACAAGCATGGCTTAAATCTCTCTAAATTTCGCCTATACAATATAACATATGATGGAGATTAAAAAATATCTAGACATTTTTTAACCAAAATAAGTTAGCATTAAAAAATAATATATATCCAGTTATTTCAGAAAAATATATAGATAATTCAATCCAGCCCGATTAGACGTGTGTATTTGGAAAAAAGCCAAGAACTAAAAGAACAAAGAGATATATATATATATATATTACCAACACCAAGATATTATTAAAAGTACGGCCTTTGTGATGACAAATTATTACACATTCTCAATTTTTAAGGAAAAATATATATTTAATCTTTCAAATTCACATTAAATTTCAGTTTGATCCCTTAAGTTAAAAAATATATTTTTAGTTCTTTTATCTTGACATCGTTACTTTTATTTAATAGAAAATGCTAACTCATCAAATCTAGCCAGCAATTTACACTAATAAATGCTGATAAAATATGTTTAAATTTTAAGTATTCAATATAATCATTTTTATATTTTAAAATTTAACTATATTTTATGATCATTTAACTGTACAATGAATGTTTAAATTTGATTTCTCATAATTTTTTTAAAATAAAACTAACGGTATTAAGATAAAATTAACTAAAAATATACATTTTAAATTTAAAGAACCACATTTAAATTTGACGTGAATTTAAATGATAAAATGTATACTTTAAATTAATTTTTATTTGACAAAAAGTCACATTATTTACAATGTCCCACGTCTTTATTGGACAATCTAATAAAAGCATATCACGTTGCATTATTAATTGAATATGTCGGATGTTATCTCTATGAATGATCTCCATCCCTCCCCCACCATTTTGGTTTATAAAATGGCGTCACTTCTGACCTACTCTTTTTCAAGCATTTGAAAAGTTTTATAGAGTTGATGGTTACTTGTTTAAAGAAAATAGATTATGTGTACCCCAATGTTCTTTACATGAATTGCTTATGAAAGAAGCACATGGGAGAGGATTAATGGGTCACTTTGGTATTAAAAAGACTTTGGATGTTTTGCATGAACATTTCTTTTGACTTAAAATGAAACGTGATGTGCAAAGAGTCTGTTCTAAATGCATAATATATAAGAAGGCGAAATCTAGAGTCTTGCCACATGGATTGTATACCCCATTACCTGTGCCTAATGAACCTTGGATAGATATTTCCATGGATTTTGTTTTAGGTTTGCCTAGTTCAAAACGGGGGATGGATTCCATATTTATGGTTGTTGACAGATTTTTTAAAATGGCACATTTCATTCCATGTCATATGCATTTAGAACAAGGCATTCCTCATCTTTAATCTGACAATTCAAAACTCTTTTAACGACAAGGCATTCTCCTTCCATAGCATATTCAACCCCATCATCACTAGCATCTTCAAGTGAAGGCATATAATCATCATCACTTTCACTTTCAGTCACAACTTCTTGATTTTTGAGAATCATGACTCTCTTGTTGGGGCATTGAGAAGCTATATGACATGTACCCAAACACTTGAAACATTTTATATCTCAATTTCTAGAAGTTTGGAAATTATATTTACCTTTACTCTTTGATGAAGCTTCTTCTTTGCCTTTAAAGGATTCCTTTGGGGTAAATCTTTCTCCTTTCCTCCAATTCTGCTTTTGTGAAGAGTTTGACCCAAAATGGAATTTTGAATATCCCTTTCGCTTGAGTTGCTTTTCAACCTTAATTGCCATGTGCACCATGTCTTCTAACTTCACATAATGATGCAGCTCCACTATATCAGCAATCTCTTTGTTTAGCCCATTCAGAAAATGAGCCATTGTAGCCTCTTTATCTTCTTGAACATTAGCTCTTATCAAAGCTACTCCATCTCTTTATAAAAGTCATCCACACTCTTGGAGCCTTGTGCAAGGGTGTGCAACTTTTGATAAAGCTCCCTATAGTAAAGGTTAGGAATAAATCTCCTCCTCATAAGGGTTTTCATCTCCCTCCATGTTGCTACAGGTCTTTAACCATTATTTCTCCTATTGATACCCAATTTATCCCACCAAACAATTGCATAATCAGTGAATTCTATTGCTGCCAATTTCACCTTCTTAGCCTCAGAATAATTATGGCACTCAAAGATCATATCTATTTTCTTTTCCCACTCTAAATATGCTTTAGGATCACTCTTGCCTTAGAAAGGTGGAATTTTCATTTTGATGCTACTAAGGTATCCATCTACTATATCCTTCCCCCTTGGAACATTTGTGCCATGTTTCCTCTCATGCCTTCCTCCTCTATGCCTATTACTTCTAATATCATAATCAGATTCAAATTCTTCCTTACTACCGCCAACTTCATCACTTTCAAATTCAAATTCATCCATAGAGACTTCCCTTCTCCTATTATGCCTTCTAGGGTTTGGCCTATCTCTTTGTAGATTTATAATCCTTTCATCTTGCCTTTCAAGCGTATCCCTTATTTCTCCAAACATGTATTATCCTAAATTTGTCTCCTTTGCTTAATGGATTAAAATTATTATATGTTTCTTCTGCATTTGACATTTTATCTGCGAGAAAGATGTTAGTGAAATAAATTTCCTCACGGGTTTCCCTCAAGTTGTCACTCAGTACTCATGTTTCACTCAAATTGATGTATTGCACTCTTGCCTTTTTCCACTCTTTAAATCCCTCTTGAGGCTCTTTAAAGCACTAAGCAATGCAATCAAAGCTATCACAGTTTGCGGTATCAACACAGCACTTAGGGGTTTGAGATATCAAAGAGTTTAAGAAATCAAGAATGACTTACAAAAATTGTTCAAGACAATTAAGAATGGCACCAATATTATTCAAGAATGACACAAGGATTGAAGATAAAGCAATTTCTAGGTATGAAGATGAATACTTACACTGAACAGGTAGATGGTAATAACTGAAACTTTCTTTTCACCTTCTTTTCTTTTTTTCTGAATCTTTTTTTTTTCCTTTTTTCTGCTGTTTTTTTATATTCTTTTTTTATCTTTTTCTTTTTTCCACAAGAATTACAAAAACACAAACTGACCCAGAAATTCCAGGAAAAGCGTTGAATTTGAAATAGGTAAAACTAGACCTAGAAATCGCGGATTGAAATGATTCCAAAACGACCAGAAAGATGAGACTCTGAACTATGAAAACGACCTATTGAATATTGAAAAACACGAAAGAAAAGTGGACGAATGGATGGAGACAATTTGATGACGAACTGGAAGAACAGATGCAAGAAAAGATTAAACAATGAACGAAATTCAAACAAAATGAACAGAAAGATAAAACCTGAGTTTAGGAACGAAGGTCTAATACCAAGATAATGCGAACCCAATAGGGAAAGGTCCCAAGAACCCACAGCCAATCCAAATATACACACCCCAATAACGTTAAACAAAGGTTGATGATCCACTTGCACCCTTGAGCACGGAAGCACAAGGACCCGCAGTGTTGGAAGACGCCACAATGTTGATCAAGTCTTGATAAGCCGTTAGTTCAATAAAGAACCCTAGAGAGAATCATCCCTCAAGGAGCAACTTGCACAATGCAAAGTTTATAATAATCTCCAATCTCAATTGTCTGCTTCAGAATGTGCTTTACAATATATTTATAAAGGTTACATTCTGAAATTTTAAAGGATAAAATGCAATCTAAAATCTAGGAAGATAAATTTCAAACTTCAAAATAGTATCTATCATAAAATCTAGGTAAATATTATCCTAAAATCTAGATAGATACTATCCTAAAATCTAGCTAATTTGAAATTCAAATTAAAAATTTTCGCATAAATTAAATAAGCAATAACTAATCAAAATTTTAGCCCCAAAATGTGATTATTTAGGCTAGAATGAGTCCTCCTATGTATAGCCCACGGTCCAAGCCCTTTCATTTGAAGCCTCCAAGCCAAAAATAGGATCTGCCAAGTCCATTTTCAACCCAAATCAAGTTAATGACGTCCTTGGAGTCTTCATCCTCTTTTGTTGATCCAAATACCATTTGTTTTGTGAGAACATCTTGCACAAGCCCATTTAATGCTTCATTAATTCTCTTGGCTCTTGCCCTTGTGATTGGTCCACTTGGAATTTGTAGATGCTCTTTTGAATTTGATAAATCAACTTGCTTGATCGCCTCCCCCACCATTTTGGTTCATAAAATGGCGTCACTTCTAACCTACTCTTTTATCCATCTCCCTCTATTAGACAAATCATTCAATTTATCTGTAAATTTTTTATAAGGTTAAGATGCAATTTTGCCAAAATTTTTCAATCAAGAATAATATTGCTATATTTTTTTTAATTTGAGGTTGCTCTGTAAGTATTAGCATGAATCAATGTTGCTCTTTAGAGTAAAAATGCTAAAGTAAATGTTAGTTTTTTAACGGGGCAACATTACGGCATTTTAAAACTTTCGGAATAATATTGATCTTGAGGAAAAATTTATAAGGTAAATTTGCACATTAACTTATTTTCTAAAGCACACGTATTATCTTTTGGAGACAATCCTATTAAAGGCATTATTATGTACTAAATGTGGGCACATCTCTTTATTAAAGTCAAACATTGATTCCTCAAATTACGAGAGATTAGCCCATTTCACTGGACTTAACCCCCGTTGGTCACCTTAACCCTTTTTAATATTACTCAATAACTGAGTTAAATTTAAGTATTGTCTGCCCAAATACAAGTAACTCTATTAAAGATTTTTTCTACATCTAGAAAGACTATAAGGCCCGTTTGGACTCCCATTTAGAAACTTAAATTTTGTGGTAAAGCCAAAGCTTAAGTTTTACCAAAGTACTCATATGCTTTTAAAACTTAGATTTGAAATCTAGATTTTGAAAATATTATTTGCTTGTCAAATCCCACCCTCTCATAATAAATTTTCTCTTTCCTATTTTTCTTTATTTCTCTTTCATTTTTCATACTTATGTTTTGCCTCAAGTTCCATAAAAGCCAATAAATTCCCAAACATAATCACCTTTGAAAACATAGGTTTTACTTCGGAATTCGTAAAAGCTATTTTACCCAAATCTATTTTCCAAAACCTAGATTTTACCTCAAATTCCGTAAAAACTATTTTCTGACGGGCTTCTAAACAAACTCTAACCTAAGATATGATAATAAAGCCGTCAAAGTTTATCCCACTAGAACTTAATACCTATTGGTGGTCATTCAGAGTGATGGAGACTGGTAATCTCTTGAATGGCATCCATCTCCGTCACTACTTCCACCATTGTCTTCTTGCCCTCACCGCTCATTTATTATGCCTTTGAAAATTTCTATATTTGGAGATATATGAAGCCGCCTATTCACTAATCAATTGCAAGAGACAAAAGATGTGAATTATTATTAATGAGCTCTGGAAGAAAGCACATATCACCATCCAAAACTAAAGAAGCTTTCTTGTATAGAAATGGAAAATGTGATCACCCTTCTTTATGTGTTAGTTGAGAAATAATTAATTTAACTATTATATATATATATATTATCTAATTTATATATTTAGAATAAGAGCTAACTAGCTAGATAGTTAGAAGAGAAAATGATTTTTTTTTTTGTAATTGTAAGCTGCTGCAGTATGTAGATGTAGACTCTAACACCAATGATAAGCAGGGAGTGAAAATTTTGGGAAATTATAAAATTATTATAATAAAAATAAATAAATTTGAATTGTTAAAATTTAATTTCAATGATTCAATAATGCAGTATAAAAGATATCAATAAAATATATTTTATTAGAGTTCTGCTTCTGAACTTTTTGATCAAATTTTAAGAAATTGCAATTATAATATATAGAATTATAGAAACTTTGTTTTTTTTCGAAATTGATTGATGAGGTCAAAATCATCGATTTGAATGAGGAAAGATGTTATCAAGAGAGAAAGGACACGTCAAGCATCAATTATTCTCGAATCATCAAAAAAATAAAAAATTATATCTATGATTTATTGAATTGAAGAGTACTAGTGGTGTGACTTGTCACATGTGTAATATCAGTAAGACTTGTGAATTATTTTTGTCTCATGCAATTCGGGACTGTGGTCACTTGGAAACCACAACCAGTACCATGGCTGTTAAATCAGTGAATTTTCAAATTTTTAAATATGTATAAAAGAGGGAGATTTATTATAAGATTATAAGGAAGAAAGTTATTTATGAAAATGTCCCAAAAGTTATCAATGGCAGCTGCTCCACTTGTCAGTGGTGCTCCTCAACTTGTCATTAACATCCTCTTGGAACTTTTCATAAATAACTTCCTTTCTTAGGACCTTACAATAAATCTTTCTATAAAAGCTGAGCTTTATTTTATTTCTTGTGAAAATGTTTTTAAAATAATTTTGGAGTTTCCGAATAAGCATCAATAGATATAACATGATCAGAAAAGGGAAACAAAGGTTTAATTATACTACCTTATCTATGGAGCAAGCTAACTTTTTGAGAAGATTGATGAAGGTAAATAGATTACTGTACATTATTTATTTGTAATATTAGATTATATGACAGTTTACAAAGGACATAAATTAACTTTATTAAATAATCGTATAAATGAAATTTTTTGTTAAATATTTCGAATTATTACGTTCGTTCTGTGTATGAGATACAGTTTCCTTATTTATTCTAACCTTTTTTGTTTTCCTCATGTGATTATGTGTGGGATCTAAAAAAAGTTATTTACAATATTTTTATTGAAAAGAGTCAAGACGATACACTCATTAAATTTACATGTAATTTTGTATAGGTTAACGTCTGACAATAAACTAGAGGTTCCATTTGGGTGGCATCAAATTTAAAAGCCTAAAATAAAATTGCAAGTGATGTATCTCTATTTTATATGTAATAAGTGTACCTAATATTGATAATTTGGTACCTTATTTGGTCTTAAAATGTGTTAATTGGAGGTTAATTTCATTAAAAAATGATTATAGAAATTAATTGCTAATATTATATTATATTTGGTTTATTGCAGGATATTTTGAAATGGAAAAAAAAAACTCAAGCGACTAAAGCTTCATTAGTGGGCCACCTGGAGAGCATTCACTCACACACCAAAAAGCCCACACAACCTTCATTAATCTCCTCATTCACGCATTGGGCCTCCAGATCACTTGGGCCACCACTATCTCAATTGCTTACACACCACAAACCCCAATTAATTCATCCAGGGACGCTGATTCAAAACAGATCATCAATTCCTGGATTCCTTTATTCAACCATTTCCACCCATTCCATCAGGCGGCCGCCACATTCGCCTCATCTTCATCCATTTTCCAGATTTGGCTCCCATGCCTCTTAGAGGACTTAGGCTTGGTATAGTCGTTCTCCTGTTATGAGCGTCTGATCACTCCACTCCTTGATGATTTGATGAAGCTTTTCAGAGTTCTTGAGCTAAAAGGGAAGTTTGGTTGTTCCTAATTTTAGTATCCATTCTTTATTTATTTTGATTATAGTTGTTAGGTGTCTAGGAATGTTATTTATATATATATATATATTTGAGGATTATTACTGGTATGTGTAATCTGGATATTAATACTTACATTGGATTTGCACTTAACGAATTATTAATTACTTTGTGGACCTAATTTTTTAGTATAGTTGATAATTCATGCTGTTGAAGCTCTCAATTTAGTTGAAAGTGATAGGACCTTTGTGAATCTAATGTGAGCTAGCCTCTTAAGACACCTCTAGTGAATTAAAGAAACCTAGGTGGCTAGGTAAATTTTACTAGTGGTGTTGATTAGGAGAAGGTTTCTTCACTAGTCCTTGGCTAGTTAGGTGTAATTGAACTTAATTAATTAGAATTAGGAAGATTGGCTAAGTCATTCATCAAGGAGATTCACTTCATCCATTATCCATTCCATTATAAAAATGGAAACAAAAAAAAATTAGAAATAGTAGCCATTTAGTCTAGTTAGATAGATAATACATATTTCGCATACTTTTAGTTAATTTGTTATTTATTCTAGATTACTTAGTAATTCAATATAGGCTCCACGTAGAGATCGACCTAGGTTAGTTGCCATATATTACATTTAATTTAGTTTTATTTGATAGCCTTATGACAAGGCATATTAGGAAGGTTGATAATCAATATAATTTTCTTTTTATATTTTTATAGTTTAATATTTTAATCAATGTATAATATAAGATTAGGATAATATTTTTAAATATTATTTCAAATATACTTTCTTATTATTACTTAAAAATGTTAAATGAAAACTAGAACATAAAGAAAGCTAAGAAAATGAAGGTGCCATGGCAGACAAAGAATATACCGAACACTGTTTAACACTGAATTTTTTTCCTTCTACAAACATATGTATTTTTCTATTAAAAACTATCATATTTAAAATACTGCAGATGAATATTAAAAAATCCAAATAGAAAAAGGGGCATATGAGAAGGAAGACAGTGTACAAGCCTTTGGGTGAAGAAAACATTAACCCTGCTGTGGGTAGAGCCCAAAGAAACTGTGGATATTATTTTTTTTTTGGTACAACTCTTGGATATTATTTCTCATGGAAAACCAAGCAACACATAGTCTGGTCCAGCAATCACCCATTATTGTTAATGGGAGGATACAACAAAAGGGCCCAAATCTTTTTTTTTAAATATATGTATCATCCTATCATAAATAATTATATTCCAAGCATCGTTAGGTACCCAAATGTGGATACCTTTTCAAATTAAATTCAAACTTTGATTCGTCATGTTACAAAGAATTAACTCTTTTTGCTAGATCCAATTACTATTGGGGGTTGGCCAAAATTAGGCCCATTTAGATGCAGGTCTTTTTGACCTACACTGACGGCGGCCTAACATGTCAACCCATTTTTTTAATTTTTAAATAAAAATAAAAAATATTTCAAGCCTAAGTTGAAAAATACTATGTATGAGAAAAATATAACAATTGAAAAAAAGTAGTGGGCTAGATTGGAAAAATTCCAACTCATAGACACGAGGGTATTTAATCTTGCCTCACGACAGCCAACCCAAAACCTAGTGGGCCCGTATTATCACCTCTAGACGCATACTATGGCAAGCATACAAAGGATTGTACACCACCTATGCAACAACAACAAAAAGTGGAAAGGTGCAGAGAGAATAAGGATCTTTCTTTGGAAGGTTTTCCACAATAGGCTGCCTACCAATGCTTGGAGGAGCTCTTGGTCTAGTGTTTCTCCTATGTGTTCCTTTTGTCTTGAGGGAGAAGAGGATGTCTTGCATGTGCTTCGTGACTGTCAGTATGCCAAGAAAGTGTGGTCCAGAGTTATCCATCACTCTTATACTAATAGCTTCTTCTCTTGTTCCTTGCGGAA
>JANTPZ010091536.1:0-18826 GCA_025593235.1 Vachellia pachyceras
CATGGGTGGGCCCATATGCGATGTGTCATACATGGGAAGTTCTAGCCCATGCTCAAAGGGATGCAAGTGACCCAGAAGAACAGCCACTTCCTATGGCTATATATGTTGTTTCTGGAGATCAAGACGGGGAGCGGGGTGGAGCACCTGTTGTCTGCATTGAAGATGCCATCAAATGTTGTTCTGAGTTTTCAAGGGGCCATGCTGATTGGACACCCCTACTTTTATTGGTTCCTTTGGTTCTTGGACTTGATAAGGTCAATCCTAGGTGAGCATACTTTACAGGTTCATATTTTACTGTCTGATTTTCATTTGGCTTGGGCCATTTAATGGTTTTGTTAATTCTTTTTGAAGTATTAGAAGAAGTCATCATATAAAAATGATTCATTTATCTTCTCTGTTAAAATGTTATTACCAAAGACATAGGACTTTGAATGACATCTGCTGTTGAGTTTACTTTAAAATTGTTACCTACTATATTTTATATTCCATTCAGTCTACTCCTTTATAACCTCCTGTGTTCCTCTTATGAATTATGAATCACGACCTTCTCCATACGTAGGGTTTTCTTATTGTGTTGACTATGTATTAAAAGGAAAGGAAATGAGTGTCTGATGATAAATGAGCCTCGTACTCCTACATAAGAAGAAACAGTAAGATGGGTTAGACACTGATCACACGTACCAGACATTGCTTAAAAAAGTTGCCTCATTTTTTGTGCAACCTACTCCCTCCTTTTCTTATGATCAAAGTTATGGCATTTATCTTGAACCTTGTACTCAAGCAACTATTCGGGGTTGACAGATATTTTTTGTTATGATGTAACATAATGAATTTATCCTCTTCATTATGATGGGTTGAGAGAAAGAAGTGTTGGTAGTAAGGCTTTTAAGGCCAAAAGCTACTGCCTGATGGTTGAGTTTAATTAGTTTATTTAAGTGTATATTATTTTCTTTATTTTCCCTATATCTAATTAAGAGGGTGTTTGGATTAGTTTATTTTAAGTGATTTTGCTTTATACAAGGTAATTATGTGAGATGAGTTTTATCTTGACTTGTGTAAAAATACTTCTAAAAAGCTAATCCAAACAGGCTTTAAGTATATTAGATATGATACTATCATTATTTAGGATTTGTTTAGATTTATCCTAGTCTAGTCTATTTTGGGCATTATAGCCCTATATATGTGCTCTTTTGTTAATCAAATAAAGAGACACTAATAACTCAGCAATTCATCAGGAAGGAAGTCTTTATTATAATATGAAATCAGAATCTGACTTTGCAAAATAATAAAGGTCATGAAATTTACTCTAGAATATGAGCAAGAATCTTAAATTCACAATACTAATAAAGCCCAAGGAGAATCTCCCAATTTACAATGAATCTCAAAATCAACATTCCTATCCTTACTAGTAATTGGCTTGTTTATAATATAAAAATACATAATTGTAATTGAATTATCAGAAAATAACCAACTAGATCCTAACCACATTGTCTCATAAAGAAATATTGACATATTTATAGATGATATTTCATTGTTAATTGCAACTGAAAATTCATCAATAACTCCCAAATATGCTAACAAACTGATCTACTAAGACTTCACCCTCCATGTCATGATCCCTTGTGAATACAGTGCTCTATTATCTTACCAATAAGTGAAAAGAGATAATAATTGGAATTCATAGTCAAAGATCATTGATAATGTGTAATTTGGTTGTTAAGTTTAAGCTTAAAATTAGTTATGTCCTGTAAGTTTAATCAATCTCTGACAAGTTGAATATGTAAATTATTAGGTATATTCCATTACTGCACTCAACCTTTACATTTCCCCAGAGCCTTGGAATCTTGGGAGGTAAGCCAGGTGCCTCAACATATATTATAAGTGTTCAAAATGAAAAGGCATTCTACCTTGACCCACATGATGTTCAGCAGGTATGGCACTGAAATTGTGGAAATTGTTTAGATATAGGTTATATGCTTGATTAATGAGCCGTATATACTAAATTAACTTGTGTTGTTAATGTCACTTTGTTATCCCTCTTCATGATGCCTGGTTGGCAAAATTGCAAAGTAGAAATCATAATTGACCGTCTCTTCGGAGGAAATAGAAAAATTATTATAATATTGTTGGATGACATAAAACTCAGATCCAATCAGCTTAATAATTATTAGTTAGGATCTGATTGTATTTAGATTTTTATTATTTTCTTATGTAATCTTTTGCTTAATATTAGGATATTTGAATTAGATTATATTCTGATTCAAATTAGATATTCTTAGATTCTATTATCTAAATTAGATATTACTAGATTCTAGGTAGTTAGTTCCTAGATTCTAGGTAGTTAGTTAACTCTAATTTACTCTATTTATGTACTCAGCTATGCTCTTGAATAAATCAGATCAAAAGTGCTGAATCATTTTTTATCAGCAATTCCAGATTTCAAATATCATTAGTTAGGTTTTTTTTGGGGAAAGTTTCTTTGTCTCCTGATAAGAGAATGCTGTAAATCTGGAATTGTTCTGTATCTTATCTCATTAAATTCATGTGACTTGTTCATATATGCACAAGTTTTCACTGATGAAATCAGGTCAAGTATATTTTGTTCAGCTGCATTCGTTATAATTGTTTCCTGACTTAATGATAAAAATGCAGTTTAGAATGATGTGAAATCTTTGTTTGCATAATAAATGTCCTGTATTGGTAATGTTGAAGCATTTTTTGCTAGATGCCATCTCAAATTGAACCAAGTCAACTATTCCTCCCTTGACATTAACTTTTTAATGATGTTGTTTATGGGCATTTTTGGTGTTTTAACACATTGAAACTAATGCAATGGTTCCCACCCACCTGTGTTCTTAATTATCACTTGATTTTGGCAATTGTGCTTGCTTCAATTCAGTCTAAATGCGAAATTGTGCTGCCACCAATTTGGACTGATCATTTTCAAATTCTAGTTGAAGAATCTCTTAAACACTTTGGCCATGTTTGGTACGAGGGAAGGAAGATTTGACAAAGGGAGGGTGATAGAATTCTCTCTTTATTATTTGGAATACACTAATTAAACTACTGAAGAATCATACTTCCTCTCAAATGAGAGAAGTATGGAATCTTCTCTCCCTCTCCCTCTCCTTTTCCATTTCCCTAAAAAAAATAGCTCCATCATACGAAACGTAACCTTAGGGTCAAATGTTAGTACCCCTGTATGTATCTTCACATTTTTTGGGTGTAAATAAGAAATGGAGATAATCTTATGGCACTTGATAGAGTACTGATTATTGTGGGATGATGGACAATGTGGGGAGTTAGAGAAATATCGACAACAACAAGCATTGTTCAACTAGGTGGGGTTGACTACATGGATCGCACAACGCTATTGTACTCAATCAAGGTCTAAATCTTTAGATAAATTGTTAACTAAGAGCTCCTGCTTAATAACCTCATTCAGTGTTCTCTTTGGTCTTCGTCTACCTCTTTTTAATGAATTCCAAATTACTTGATCTACCTTTCCCACCATGGCATTAAGTGGCCTTTTCTGAACGTGTCTAAATCACCTCAAAGTTAGAGAAATATCAAGGATAAATATTTAGTTTACGTTATTTTAAATATTTTCTATTAAATAGTATTATTTAAGTGGAGATAACTAAGATGAGAATGTTGAGATGAATTTGTGGCCATACTAGAATGGATAGAGTTAGTAATGACTGAAATCTTCGATGAGTTGGAGTGGCATTTATTGAGGAGAAAATGGTAGAAAATCATTTGAAGTGGTTTGGACATATTCGAAGCAGGTCATTGGAGGTATCAGTAAGGAGGGTTGATCAAATAATATGGAGTCATATGAAAATAGGTAGAGGAATGCTAAAGCGCGCTCTCAATAAGGTTATAGAGGGAGATCTTTTGGTTAATAATCTATCCAGGGATTTGGTTTGTGATGAAGCACAACGTTGTCATGTGATCTATGTAATTGACACCAACTAATGAGATACAACTTTGTTGTTGTTGTTGTTGATAGGATCAGTTTATCTTGAATATTTGATGAGTGATCTTATGAGTAAAACAAGGGTCCATATCATTCTAGATGCTTGAATGAAGGTGGTTCATTTTGATGCATTTTTTTGTTTGCTAGGGAAAATGGATTTACAAAAGATTATTAAGCACAACTATTAATTGCAAACAATGCAAACTACACAATTTCTAGACTATGCAGTGAGTTTGATCAGTGTAATAAATCCAGTGCAAACAAAAATCAACTTAAAATTAGGCACAACTATGCAAAACAAGGGAGAAGCATATTAATTGCAATGTAATGTGTGTGTGTGTGTGTGTGTGTGTGTGAGACTTCATATATTCAGGTATATTACAAGGACCAATCTAACTACACAAAATGAGAATCCAAAATTGATTACAACTATAATCAAATATCTCAGCTACAAATTACAATTTCTAGACTTAGAAAATTGTAAAACTGCAATTGAAACTTGGATAAGTCTACTCCCCTTTTAAACTCCATGAACTCAAGCCATTGCCCACCTTCAAGATGAAGAGAAACGCCTAGGCACTCATAGTAGTATGAAGCATCTCAGCTGAGTGTGAATTTGAGCTCCCCATTGGTGTGTGACAGCAAAAATGGATGAACATAAGGTAAAATGAGATGAAAGATGAGAAAAGGATGAGAGTGAGTGAAATGGAGGCTAGGTCAGAGTGAATGGACGAAACTTACCTAAATAGGGTTTTATTTCGGTGTTGGGGTGTTTTGGGTCGGTTTTCATGAGTGGGTAGGTAATTTTTCCGAATAAAGGTTGGATCCTGTTGACTGATACGAAGATTTCACCGCGGAAAAACATTCCTGAGAGGATTCATCACTGGATTTGTGACTTTGCCGTGATGAAGACAATATGTTGCCGTGGCGAAGTGTGTCCAAGAGGTCTGACTTGGATTCCTTGTGCTATGCCGCGGCGAAACAAGAGGTGTGCCATGGTGAACTTTCCAGAGCTGTTATCTTCTGAGCTTGTGTGTTGCAATTTCTTAGTTTTCACTTTTGGCTCTAAGTTAGAGTTTCCTGAAATGAATAGCAATAGTTTAAATGCAATTAATACTTAATTATGACAATTTTACCCTAAAACCATTCTAATTATAGACGAAGACTCTCATTCTCAATTAAGCACAATTATTACCAAAATGAGCCAAAAAATATAACAAAAGCCTTGCAAATATCATTAAAACTTATAGATAATTTAAGTTCAATCACTATGTGACCGATTAATGAAAAGTGGTTCACATGAAAACCCACCAAAAACTAAAAGCAGAACCACCATAGTACCATTATTGTCATATTTATCAAGTTTTATCCAACACAGTATGCATGCGTAAGCCAACTCTTGCAACGTGCTAGCCATAGCTAGCTAAATTAGGTTACGCTGCTCCAATCTTATTTCTTATCTCTCAAGATTTCGCTTGTTTAGAAGATGGCCTTGATTGTGTACTGGTCTGCTTGTTGGATCTTCTTCTATATGCCTCAGATATTAAAATGAAAATTAAAATTTATATTCAAGGTCATGGCAAGTAAGTCTAAATTTAGGCTATGCTATCTGGATATCACATGCATTTCTTGTACTCTAGAACTTTAGATGGTCATTAAAAAAACAGAGAGAGCAATTGCTTCATTTTCAAAAACATATTGACATAAAGGACCCAAAAAGGATAATGAGCATGCAAAAAGATCAATGGTGAATTCTGTATCTTCTACATTCCCTATCTTCTTTTTCCTAAATACTTTAGGGCTCCTCAATCATTTTCCCACTTTCTTCATCTCTTACCCTATTTCTAATGATGGAACCATAATTTCGTTGAAACTCCCGCTTTTTAACTTGAGCTGATTCACAATTAATGTTGTAGGCATCGTGGAGTTGGGTTAGTTAAAATATTCAACATGCTTGAGTTGCCATTTGGAAATGATTAGTAGCACAACGTATAATTGTATCCTGATTGGTGGTATAGGTGCCGCAACTATGTAGATGTGGCACCAAAAACTGATCTTTTAATCGCTGCTGGTTGACAATCCAAATGCTGCACATTATTTATCATACTGCTTGTTAACGTTGTTGGAATAGTGGCTTGCATTCACATCTCACCTGGTATGTTCTGGTTGTTGTCAGGTTGTAAATATCCGTGGGGACAATCAGGAGGTTAATACTTCGTCGTACCACTGCAAGTAGGCCTGCAATCAGTATATATTTTGATTTTTCAATGGCTTGTTTACTCCTTGTCTCTAACATCTTATTTCTCCCAGTGGCATTAGGCACATACCATTAGAGTCGATTGACCCATCCCTAGCCCTTGGATTTTACTGCCGAGATAAAGGTATGCTGACTACTTTGGCTTAACATCGAGAGTTCTTGCACATTGGCTAACATCTAACCCTTTTTACCACCTTTTCTACTTGTCGATGGTATTTACCAGATGATTTCAATGATTTCTGTTTCCGGGCTTCCAAGCTGGCTGACGACTCAAACGGTGCACCATTGTTCACTGTAGCTCAGTCGCGGTGTACCTTGAGACAAGTCGCTGGCAATGATGTGTCAGTTGATAGTGGTAGATTCTACGATGATGATACCACTGGTATGGAAACTGTGAATGATGCTGGGGACTGTGATGACTGGCAGCTCCTATAATGGCAGGCTACAGCGTGAATTTGAAGTATATGGGCAAAATGGTTAAGTGACTCGATATTGTTTGTGGGATTGCAGGTTTGGTTGTGCCTAGGATTTCCACTTTGATAAGATCTTTGTAGAAAGTAAATCGAACCCAGTATGATTATTAGCTTAATCTTTTTTCGGTCAAAATGTTGATATGGTAACCAAGTATTTATTGTACATCTACATAGCCAGTTCGTTCGTATCTGTTGCCTTTACTTCATGTAAAGTTGCTCACATTGGGCTTTAATTCTTTTTTTTTCTGTTGGTATACTCTCAAATATTAATCTTGCTTTTTTATTCAAGAAAATATCATCAATATAAATTATTAAAAATCTGAAAATTCATACCATTTGCTGACCAAGAAAAACATTACTCTCACAATTATTATTTTTATGTTTTGCGCACTTGATTATGTATTTTTTAGGGTATAAGTTCAAAACTATCTTTTATCTTTAGCGAAAAGACCAAATGATAGCGTAAATAATTTGTGTAAAAATGTAGACAATGATTTGAAAAGGGCCTAAAATGTTACAAATGTTAATTATGACTAATATTGATAAGTTATGCACTTAAAATGCTTATTCTTTTATTTAGGTGTAATCTCTTTTTCTCTAAATGGATGAATTTTAAAAAATAATTTTAATTTTTAGAATCTTCATGAAAAATTGAGCAATGAGGTTGTTTTTAAACAATTCTAATAGAGTGAAAATTTTCATTCTTCTGACTCTAAACTAGCGTTAAAACAAGATGTTGGCTTTCTAATATGAAATGGATGAATTTTTTAAAAATAACCTTGATTTATGGAATTCTTATAAAAAATTGAGCCATAGAGATTGTTTCAATGCAATTCTTAGTGAAAAATTTAATTCTTCTGACCTAAATTGACATAAAACAAGAAGCTGCCTTTTTGGTCCTAAAAGGATAAATATTGAAAAATAATATTGATTTCTAGAATTTTCATAAAAATTAAGTCATAGAAGTTGTTTACACAAAGTTTTGAGATAGTGAAAAATTTTCATTTTTTGGTTCTAAACTAACCCTAAAACAAGCTATGACTTGGTTGAATTTTGAAAAAATGATTCAAAAGTATTAGTCAAAGTTAACAACTATGATGTACCTTTTATAATCCTCAACTATGATGTGCTATTTATAATCCTCAACATAACCCGAGAAATTAATAATAAGGAAATCAATCAAAATAAATGCTAATTAAATTAAATCTACTATATTAAATATGAAATCAAATTTATGATATTGTTCATACCTGCAATATTAAATATTATATTTTGTCAATCTTTTGGGGTCCTCCTTTATGATTCCCATCATTTCTCCCTCACTTGAAGAACTCTGCTCTTGATGAGTTAAAATGAAGGTGGGATTCAATGTGATGCTTCTATTTGGAAATCCTTTCCAACATGTGAGATATAGAAAAAGAAAACCACAGCAAGAGTGAGCAGCTTGATGACAGTGAACATCTGTCAATCCTTTCCACCAAGTGAGATAGCAAAATATAACGTCTGGAAAGGCTTTCCAATATGTAATGTACTCATGGAGTGGTCCATTAAGCACTGAAGTGGTAATAAGAAATGTAGCTTGAGTCAGAAGAATGTCTGATGGTGTGTTAGAAATCGTAGCTTAAGTCACAAGAATGTCTGGTGGTGCATTAAGAATTGTAGCTTGAGTCACAAGAATGTCTCGCGGTGCATTAGGAATTGTAGCTTGAGTTACAAGAACATCTAGTGGTGGTTCTTGTGGAACAGGTGCTATCATGGTCACGTTAGTGGCACCATGAGGCTCCATATGAGCTGAGGGTAGCACTTCAATTAAGTGTACGACTTCGAGATTAATGTCATCACTAACATTGGCCATAGGAGTTTCAATTGCAGACGGTTATAAGATAGCTGAGGTCAAGGTAATTTCATGAATAGGCTCTGCCCGTATTGGTGGCAACACCTCAATTGTATTCCCTGTCACTTCTTCTTGATCTGAAAAATGAACCACATTAATTTTTACCTTGCTTAGTTGGGATTTGATCTCTTTCAATTCCCCTTTCACTTCACCACAAATATGCTCAACGTGGGTCAAAAATATATTCAACTCATGGTAGAATTCAACTTTAGTCTTATGCCAATCTTCATCAATTTTATCATATTGATAACGCTCTGCTTCTTCATTTTGATGGTAGTCAACATAGTTGTACTAATTATTGCTAGTGTAATCATGATGAGCAGTATATTTATACTGACGCGGTAATTATGATCATAATAATGTTGCTTAGATTGCCCATAACAATCAACATATCCATAGCCATCATATTCAACATGCTTATAGCTGGGAGCATAAAAGTCATCACGTTCATACAAGTACCGTTGATTGTTAGTGTACTAATAGTGAAGCCCATTTCCTTCATACCATTGGTAGCTTTCATAGCCTTATGGATGTTGAACATATTGAGGTGGTGTTGTACTTATGATGGCACTCTCTACATGAGCATCCCTTAAAACCCATAACTCAACTGAGTACCATGTCTCATAGGCTCAATTCCTTTCCTTTTTTTCCTCTATGTTTTTTTGCACTTTTTTTACCTTTCTCTCATTTTTTGCCCTTTTTCTTTTTTTTTTTGGCTTTTGTTTTCTCCTTACGTTACCTTCCTTTCTTTTTTTGTAACATGTTTTTTGCCTTTTCTTTGAAATAAAAGGATAAAAAAGAAAATGATAAAAAACTGTTTAAATAATATATCAAATAGGAGCCTAAAATTAAAAAATTTACCCTCAATGCTTTTATATGATGATTCTCTACTTCAAAATGCTTAGAATGTCAAAAGTCATGTGAAATTGTAAAATGGGAACTTGAAGCTTTGAAAGGTTGACTTGGAAGGCTTATGGTAGTAGAACCAGACCCTTTTCTACCCGGGAGAGGCGTTTAGAGGTCTAGGCAACAGAAGAGAAGTGAAACCTGGCTCTGATTGTTAGAATGGCTGTCACCCAAAAGGGGGGTGAATTGGGTGTTTTTAAAAAATTTTCTTTTCAAGACTTCGGTTGATCGAAAATCCCAAATCATTAACTGAAACAAAATATGAAATTGAATGGTGCACGAAGGAAAACACAATGCAAGTTGATGAAGATGAAAGAACAGAAAACCAAAACGATTTATCCTGGTTCGGCCCTCTCTGACCTACATCCAGTCCCCAGAGATCCTCTGAGATTTTCAATCCACTATATCATCCAAGTTTAACCAGGTACTTGGAAACCCATTACAATCACAATGTCAACCAGACACCTGTGAATCCCATTTCAAGTTTGTCACGGTGTGTACTTGAAAAACCCCATAAATGTTTCCAGGCATTTATGAACCCACTCAAGTTTGCATCGCAGGTACTTGAGAAACCTTTACAATTACTCCCCCTTACCACATGTAAGTTTACACTGGGAATCACACTCCCTCACAGATTACACTATAACAGAGATCAACATACTCTGTTTTCTCAATTCAAACTCAACCCACCAATCTCAAGATCCCAATCTTGAGTTTCGCTCAAAAATGCAATAGTTTGGATGAACAATCTCAAGAAAATATCAGAGTCCTAAAGGTGTGCTCTTTTTTACATTCACTGACTCCATATTCTTCGTCTCTGCTCTCTACATTTTTCTCCTCTTCTCTTCAGTTGGTTGCTCCCTCTTATTTATAGATATTGTCAGAATATGTCCGTTGGAGAGAAGCTTCCGCCCGTTACTCACAAATTGAATAGCCGTTGAATATGGTTGGTGAGCAATAAATGCATTCGTTTTGACGACGGCGGAGTCTGAGAGAATTTTGAATTCGTCTGGTTCGTCAGATATCTTCAGCAGTCACACTTATACCTGTTTCATAGGTTAGTATACAAGCATTTATGGTGGCAGGTAAGTTTTTAAAAACTTTGACATAAATAAGGAAAGATTTGGTAAAAGTGAAGTTCAGTGTCAGACGCTGCTGTCAAATAAAGTTTAGGACTCGAGTTGAAGGATTCATGACTCGAGTTCTATCTCATGGGTTTACAACAATCTGAAATTTTATGTGTTAAAACTTCAAGTTTTCAAAAATGCTTGACTCGAGTTAAGAAAACTTTAATTAGGAAACTCGAGTTCATAATGGAAGTTTTATAACGTAGCTTTTGAAATCATGTTGTGCAACTTGAGTTTTGAAAAGAGGTTGACTCGAGTCATTAAAACTTGAATGTTGTGACTCGAGTTTATGCTTGAGAGTTTTTGTAAAACTAGTTATGCAACTCGAGTTATATCTTTCTGTAACTCGAGTTCTAGCTCATAAGATTCCTATAAAACAGATTTTTAGGTATGCAACTCGAGTTCTAAAAAGGGTGTGACTCGAGTCATGACAACTTGAAGCTGGTAACTCGAGTTGTCCTTGAAAGTTTTGGAACTCGAGTTGAGAAGCTCTAGAACTCGAGTTTTAGTGAAGCAAAGTCATTCACAGAGTTTCAAAGGTTCGAAACTCAAGTTCTGATGTCCTGGAACTCGAGTCGTCTCAACTTGAAGCTGAGAACTCGAGTTTGCATTGGAAGTTTTGGGAAACTCAAGTTCTCCAAGCTTGTAACTCGAGTTCTACCACATGGAAATCCCAAACAAGAAGATTTTAAGCATGAAACTCGAGTTCTGAGATGCTGAAACTCGAGTTTTACTTCATTACTTCAGCTTGCACAGCTCACAGTCCAGCTTTCAGCACATGGCTCAAATTGTAACGCCCATAGCTCTCTCAATTCAACTCCAAATCTTGTAAATAATATATCCATGGAAATCCCTGCATGTCTACTTTCATTTGAAACAAGAATCAGTCCAAAATATATTATATAAAGAAGTTATGGCAGATACAATAACCAAAGGTTAGTGATAAGACGTTAAATTCGACCATCAACTTTCGAAAATTATATCTCCATCATGTGAAATTATTTTAAGGTGTTCTAGGTGTTTGTGCACCGCGTTGGGAGTCTAGTTTCATGTGAAATTGGTTAACATCAATCAGAGTTGTATTTTGGGAGATATGGTCAAAATACTAGATATATGTCGAGCTGACAGAAACTGAAGTGCTGCAACTCGAGTTCTAAAAAGAGTGTAACTCGAGTCATCACAACTTGAAGCTGAAAACTCGAGTTTTCACTTCAAGTTACGCGTAACTCAAGTTCTACAATATCAAAACTCGAGTTCTGACACTGAGAAGCTGAAACTTGACTTTTGGATGGCCTGGAACTCGATTTTTGACACCTCTTCTTCCTGGAACTCAATTTTTTACTTCAGGAAGCTCCAGAAACTTATCAAACTTGATTTTTAGTATCCAAATAAAGTTTAGATGACTGGTAACTCAATGAAAGATTATATAACATCTATTTAAAAACATTTTAAAATTCAAATTGAGTTATTTAACCACATCATCTTCCAATTTATAAAGGATGCACAAATATAGTTGTAAATCAATATGCATTATAAAAATCTTTGTCAAATCAATATGCATATGAAAACTTTTTGCTCTATTATATTTGATATCATCAAAACTAATCATATCTAACACTGATACCAATTGATATAGGATAGTGAAGGGGGAAGGGAGAAGAGATAGGAAAAGAGGAGAACGAGAGAGAGTAGAGGAGGGAGAATAGCAAGAAGGAGGAAGAAACCAGATGAGTAGAGGGGAAGAGAACTGGGAAGGAAAAAACTCAATATTATTCAAATCATAAAACATACAAAGCAAAAGATTTGATGTGCTATTTATAATCCTCAACATAACCCTAGAAATTAATAATAAGGAACTCAATCAAAATAAATGTTAATTAAATTAAATCAAATCTACAATATTAAATAATCATCTTCAAATCTGCGACATTAAATATGATATTTCACCAATCTTGCAGGATCCTCCTTTATGATTCCTATCAATGCCTATACATGTATTACCGGATGTTGGTTGGCTAGGCTCCTTCCTTAATCCTTATCATGTGATTCTTTGTCGTTCTCGAGGGTAATCACATGGTTGGTACATAAACCTCAGGAAACTCTTAGAGAATCTGCTCCAGTTTGTGTCATTTTGAGTAAGTTTTGGGCTCTAATCTTGTTCCAGTGCTCTTAACTCTACCAAGTACCCGATCCCTTTTTTATAATGCCGCCTTCTTCATTGATTTCAGTGTGGCTTGGGTTTGCGTGAATGCTAGATCCCCTCTCAGGCATACCCATTTTTGGTCAACTTTAACATCATATATAGTTGACACTAATTCATCCTTGTCTCTTCTTGTGACTTTAGCTACTCTACTCCAAGTATAACATCCCATCATCATCATTATTATATAAAATGAAGAAAGAAAATCAAAGTTTTCGTGTGTGCAGGGAGGAATGTTTGAATTGATTGAGAAAAAAATAGAAGAGGCAGGCTGGAAATGTGTGGATGGGGAAAGAGGGAATGGACTGATGGTGATGGACCTATAGCACATCGTAAAAAAATAATAAAAAAGAATGATTAAGGCGCTAGCTGTGGGGTTATAAATACCCCACATGCACTCTCCACACACACATTTTCATATACACACTCACGCGCACACACATTTCCAGAGAGGATGGAGCGACGGAGTGAGAGAGAGGGGAAGAGAGAGGGAGGTATTTTCCTCTCTAAAGGTTCTACTTTTGGGATTATTTAGGTAAGTAAAATGATTTATTTTCAGTAAACTTTTTTTATAAAAGTTGTTATAAATATTTTTCTCTTTCTAATGGTAGTAATATTATGTTCATTAGAGAATATTTTTGGATTTATATATTTTTCCTTTAGTTTTTTATTAGCAGAAGGCCATATATTAGTAGAAAAAATTATATTTTTAATTTTTATGTGAGTAGAATTATTTATTTGATATATGAACTATTTTAGAAAATTATGTATTTACTTTCGGTATAAGGTTCCTAATATATATAAGGTATTTGACTAATTAAAATTTAGTTAAATATTTTATTTGAGGGTTTAAAATTTTTAAGTTGGAATTTTTAGTGTGAAATTATTTTTTTGTATTGAGATATTAATAGCTTTAAAATATATTAAGGTATACAATGATTTTTTTGATAAAATGAGATATTTGAGAAATTAGTAAGGATTTTATTTTATGAGTATTTTAAGCTCTAGAATGAATATAATTTTGGCTTTAAAAATATATATGTGTACATATATATTTAGTGGTGGCCTATGGTGGTAATAGAAATTATAGAAGGGTTTAAGTCCCTAAATTCTTATTGTTACCACCTAAATTTGTTATTAAACTAAAGTGTGGTAATATTGAATTGTGTAGATTAAGTGTGAAAAATTGTTGGTTTTGAGCATAGGGATTACTATTGTGATAGCATTATCTTTGCTTGGCGAGAGGTAACCACTTTCCACTTATCATAGATATTGATGTTTGGCTTTTGAGTTAATTTGATATTCTATTGCAATGATATGATTTATAAATTTTCTATTAGACCTGTAGAACTAGTGGTTTTGGAAAAAAATAATTTTTTTATATATATAAAGAAGTTGATGGGTGGCTACGGCTACATCCACGAGACAAAGATCGCTAAGTGGCTACACCTGCATCGAAACTGATCATATTTGATATATGAGATGCTGGTGGGTGGTTACGGCTGCATCCACGTAAGTAAAACTGTGTGGTGGCTACGGCTGCACCGAAATAGATGCGATTTAGTTAAGGAATCACTGTGGGTGGCTATGTTGCATCTACAGTAGAAAAGCTGTGAGGTGGCTACGGCTGCACTAAAACGGACCAGATCTGATTACTGAGACACTGGTGGGTGGCTACGACTGCATCCACTGGAGCAAGACCATTAATTAGGTGGCTAAAGTTGCACCATAATGGAGAATATTTTATTAATGAAGTGTCATTTTGTTACGAAAGATGTTTAAATGACTTATTTATAACATTATGTGCATCTCTATATTATCATGTCCTACTTGACACCAGTAAAAAACAAAAGGATGATGATCCAACCTTTAACCTGGATGATACACCCCCTTTTACTATAAATCCGCCTAGACCACGTGAAGCAGAATTGGTTGATGATGATCACTATGCTGTAAGACAAGATCACTGTGAAGGAATATGGGAAAAATGCATAAATTAAGGAGTTAATTACGATATGAGTTATAATATTGTGTGTTATATGTTTTTACCTTAGTTTACTTTATTCATGCTGATTGCAATTTATTTATATCTGACATTGATTTCTTAACAAAAATATGGTGAATTCTGATGAGTCACACAGTAATGGACACGTAGATGAAAACCCAATGGTGGTGCCAGAGCCGACTGTTAAAAAGGTTAGGGGATGTACAACTATGACCTCCTTGACTGCACATCGTCACCAACTACGGGAGAAGGTGCATGCAGAATTCGATGTTGATATGAATCCTATAAGTGATGAGCAAGCTCGATTTATCAGCTATTTAGGGTATTTGGCATGAAGCAGAGTTAGCATATTGTACACTGGGTGGTGGTCTGTTCCATAAGAAATATGGGATATGATATGGCAAGAAAATTTGGTATGTAACTTTCAGCACCACTTCATTTATGTCTTTATTTTTATTTGTTCAAATTTCATTATACAATGTTGTACTTTGCAGCAAACCTATGATGTTCCAGACACTAAGGAAATGAAAAAGCACTGGATGGGCCTTGTTCGCAAACGGTGGAAAGACTTCAAGAACAAGCTGACACGATATTATGGTCGGGGATCAAAGAAAGATGAAGACCCATTTCAGAAATATCCATTTCTGTGCCCCCAAAGACTGGAGATTGTTTGTGGCGTCACAGCAAGACCCACAATTTCAGGTAACATCCTTCAGTTCTCTACATTTTGTTGCTATCACTGACTCAGATTTCCCTCTTATGCCTTAATAGGAATTAAGTGAAGCCAACAAACAAAAGGGTGCTGCAAATATCTATCCGCATTATTTATCTCGTTGCGGATACAGAAAGCTTCAACAAAAGATTATGGAGGAGGAGCAATAAAGATTACAAGAGGCATCCGTCTCAGATCCAGCCGTTGTCGTTCAGGCCCCTACTACTCCTCCACGTCACAAAAAATGGAAAGCAGCGAGGATGAAAGGCGGCAATATATAAATGAAGCAGTTGCTGAGGTGGCTGGAAGGATTGTAAGTGCTGACATATAATAATTACATGTGATTGTTTATTTTGGGTTTATTGGTACCTCACTTATGACGTATTATATGATGCAGGATGACCTTACATAGCAGAGCAGCCAAGGGACTTTCACTCAAAGTGGGAGGATGGATATCTTAGCGACGGCGATTGAAAAGCCAGATAATCCAGGCCAAGTTCGAGGGGAGTCTAGGGGAACTGGTCTAGGAAAATATTTTGGACGACCATCTTAACAGTCTACTGAAGCTCAGATTCAATCTAGAGTAGCTGAGATGCATCAATCACTCCGAGCTGATTTTGACACTAAACTTTGCAGCTCAATCTAAAGCCTGAGCTCAATCCAAAGCCAGATACAAACCCAGATGATGGACAATCTGCATGAGGAGATGAAAGCTGAGATGAGAGCTAAGTTGAGAGCTGAGATGAGAGATGAGATGAGAGCTGAGTTCGTAGCTCTCCTAAAATCGGGGAAGCTGATTGACGAACTGAAGAACATGGATTCCCCTATATTTCCCAGTAGCAAAGATAGCAATAATCCGCTTGACACAGTACTGGGTGACCCTTCTCCTAATTCCCCCGCAGAAGAAGTTAGAAGGCATTGTATTCTCTACCTGGATGAGCCAATACGCGTTGTTGCCCATGCTTATTTCTACAGGAAAGCTACTACACACCAATGTATGTCAATTCCAGATAGCTTGTCTCGCGTCTAGGTGACACGTATGAAGATGGTGAGGAAGCCTCCGATGTCTTAATCCTTGATCGAGAGGTGCTCCATATATGCCAATCCAAGGGTTGTTTCATTCTTTGGCAAAAAAATCTCATTTCTACACCTACAACACCTCATGAGGTAGTAGCCACCTTATGATCATACTTCATTTTTTCGGCATTATATTTATAATATGTATTCTCTACTTTAATAGGACACAGAAAAAGCTGTAAAATTTCCATCCTTGTTACGGTTGCGTCAGCCATGAGAAAAATTTACACCGTGACCATGCAGATGTTTGATGGGATTGTTGGTCGTGGTCTAACGTATGAATTCATTATCGACAAGGATGATGTGAAACAATTCCTATCGCTGGAGGACCTCAATATAGCATGGCTTCAACTTTCAATCTTGTAAGTTTTTTATATTCCTATCTTTATTTGATGATGACATTTTTTAGGTTTTATATAATTCACTATTTCCTTTATTATTTAACTCTTTAATAGAACCTTCCACAACATATGCGTCGATTTTTTAGAGATAATTTGTATGGATTTATATGTCCTGTGAATACAACAAGGAGTTATAATTCTCTAGAACACATAGTGCATTATGTTGGGAACACAATAAGACCAGACATTAATCCAAAGCCGTGTTACCTAGCGCCAATAATTGAAAGGTATGGAATTATAGTTATCCCTTGAACACATTTAGCCGAATTGGTAAAAATTAACTTGTTTTGCTAACTTCATCTTCATTTATATGTGCTGTTGTAGTCATCATTGGAGTCTTTGTGTTGTCTGCCCCCTTGTAAATATTGTGTATTGGTTTGATCCGTTGGCTGGCAGAAAAGCAGGGGACGACCAAAAATACGTCTTTGATATGTAAGTTTTTCCATTTGTAAATTATTGCTTTGAAAGATGTTTAAATATGTTGTTTTCATATGTAACGATTGTCAATTCAATCGTAGTGTACTTAAGACATCGATTTATGGGCGGTAAACGTGAAGGTAGAAATAAAACCACCAAGACCAAAAGTAAGTACTTTGACTTTAAGTTCTTTCATTGAAAGTTGTTTTATCCCTTTATATGTTTTAACAATATGTTTTTTATCTTTAGTGCCCTCGACAATCAGGTAATACTGAGTGCGGGTATTATGTCATCAGTTACATGTATAGTATCATTCAGAGTGGATTGACTACAGATTTAGAAGAGGTAATACGTAATCTATCAATTGATAAGTTAATCGTTTAGTTTGATGAATTTGAATTGGTCTAATAATTGTTTTTACATTTGTAGATTTTTTATAATAATGATGCTTACATGGCTGATGACATTGATTTGATCAAATATTTGTTGGCCAGACGTCTTCTTGATTTGTAAATAATGCGTATTTCTTCAAGGTGAATATATATAGTTTCTAAGTCTTCATGTCAACTTTTATAGGGTTAATTAGATTGAAGAATTGTGTTACTCTGCCACAAATGTACAATGATCTTTGCTCAGTAAATAAGACAATGACTTTTGTGTTTCGCTGCCACAAGTACTTGGCTTAGGTAGATATATACGTCTAACTCTTGATGAATTTTGTGTTTCTCCGTCACAATGACTTTTGTTTTTAACTCTGATGTGTTTATTATGTCTGGACTTGATTTGGTGTACAAAATGGAATTACTTACTACAAACTGAATCAGATGTACTAAAGGGGTTAAATAAAATTGAACAGAAGGTTTTTTTAAAAAAATATACCTACGACGCCCTATATTGTTATATAGGGCGCCGTAGGGTACAACTTACGGTGCCGTAAGTTGTACACTACGGCGCCCTATATTTCTATATAGGGCGCCGTAGGTCTAACCTATGGCACCTTACATTATATAGGGCGTCGTAGGCTCTCACTTTCTACTCACCTCACATACGCGCCCCCCTTAGAAAGGGTGTCAATTGTGTTAAAAATAGGGCGTAGAAAGTACATTTTGTAGTAGTGTGACTAGCTATGATTATGTGTTAGGAAAGCCTTCCAAACTTTGAGCTTTTTTTATCACACAATAATTATAGCTTTTAGCTATGATTATTTTTCATTGTAGGATACCATGAAACATATCCTTAATGCGAACTTCAAATATTTCATTTTATGCCTAGGGGTCGGTCAAGTACTAGTGATAGCACTAACAAAGGAATATGGCTTTCTAGCTTCCCCTATACTTTATAATTGCTTTGTATCCTCTAGCCACATCAGATAAAAAAG